>CM034462.1:22664751-22845178 GCA_019925255.1 Litchi chinensis
TACTTCTATTTTCTTTTAATATTATTCTCGATTTTAGGTTGACGCTGGATTAAAATAGTATCGGATCATTATAATAGAAAATAAGGTTGTAGTGGTAAGAATACGGTGATCAAGTTTAATTAATGAAGAAAAATGCAAAACCATTTATTCAAATTTTGATTATTGTTATCAAAGTGATAGTGATGGAAATCATGGAACTTAAGTACTTAGAATGATTAGATATAATCTTAGTACATCAAAATTAACAGCACTATTAGCTTTGGTTGTTGGCGTAGTTGGTAGACATTAACAACCTCCATGCCTCCCATTGTGTGTGACATAGGTTCGACACCCACCCATCAAATTTAAATATAATAATAATAATAATAGGTCTCCCACCATTATGTATGAATTGATCTTCTACTCTTGTGTAAGTTCCCTACCTCTCCCCCCCTCTATGTGGGTGGCTTTCTCCCAATTAGGAGCGATTCCCCAAACCGAACCACCAGTATCCTATCTTGGTTGGCCCAAACAGTCCTCTGGATCCGTCCCAGTCATAGTTCTTGTACTAAAAAAAAAATATACCAGCACTATTGATGGATTCTCAGAGAAGTTGCGAATGAGTGGCTTCATATCAAAAATATCATCGGGAATCCATGTATCACCCATTTTTGGGAAAGTATTATAAGCACGACCTTGAAAATTCAATATGCAAGCATTAACTTAGGTTTAGGCAAGACAATCACGCTATTTACTTGATCCTTGGGAAACACCAAATTTATCATGTAAACAATTATAGCATTTACAGCTTCATTCCCCACAACAAATGCTCTTGTGATAGCGGTAATTCCCATAATGAAACTGACAGGAAAGGCAACTTTTTTCACTTTTGTTGCCTCATGAACCCAAGCAGAGGCAAGTTTTTTCACTTTTGCTACCCCACGAACCCAAGCAACTGATTCACCAGGTGGTTCAGGCATGACAACATAAAGACCAGTTCAAAAGAGGCCACTGTAGATAACAAATGCAGAAGTAAGATGAGCAGCAAGACAGTATGAGCTCACTCTTGGCTGAGCATATTCAGCGGGTGCCAGGTGGCTCCTACGAGAGAGAAAATACTTTTATAAGTTTTATACAAACCAGAGGCCAAAAACAAATTGCAAAATAGATAAAGGAAGAAAATACAGTGGAGTATTTCTTACCTTTAAACCACTTTTCACCATCCACCAACCAATAAAACCCCAACCAGCACCAAGTGCGGAAAAGCAGAGAGTCTCAATCCTATTCCTAAGGTATTGTATCCCTTACGAAGAAAATACGAGAATGGCAGAGCAAAAATGATACCCAGTCCCCTTCCCCACATACGGTGTGCAAATTCCATCCAATAAAGAATTTGAAATCTTCAATACTCATCCCTTTGTTTATACTGTCAGAGATCAAAAACCAAGTTATTTGAAGTGTGCACATATGTTCAATGCGATTTTCAAATGCTTACTAGAAGAAACATATATAAATGCTACAAAGAGACCCGCAATGTAGTTTGTATTTACCGTTTACATTCAACTAATTGCAGCGGAGCCAAAAAGTCATATCCCAACCATTTTCTGTGCACCAAGGCCCCCAGTTACCAGTGGCTTCAATCCCTCCTTGTTTTTCACACCTACAGACGCAGCCATGGACATGTTCCTCATAGATAGAGTATAATTACCCTATGAACAACATTATGTTTTAGGTTAAGTTTCATACACATAAACATACACTCAAAAAATGTAAAACATCAGCTTTCATTTAAATGAAAAATCGATCTACCGACAATTCAAAAGGATAAACATGCTACACAATGATACTACCTTTAACAGTACTAATGTGGCCAATCAAATTCATTAGCAGCAGTAAATTCAATCTCCATAAATTTCTAATTTCATAACGCAAACAAAGCAATTCTAATTCTACCATAAAAATATGCCTAACCAACCCAAAAATCATTTGAAGCTCGAAACTAACTTGATCACAATTCAAAAGACAATTTTTCTTATATGATCACAACAATAAAGCAAAAATGGGAATACCCAAAAGCGAAATCGAATACCCATATGAAAAGCAAAGTTAAAAAGTAAAGGGAGAACCTTGAAGAGAGATCTTGCAACTGTAGATGATCCTGACGATGAAGAAAAAGAAGAGATGACTCAACGAGAAGCTGTTTTCTTCAAGTTGGATGAAATGTTATTCAATTGAGCTTTGTTCTCTTTAGAATCGATCCAATCACTCTGCTTCAAAACATTTTTGTCTGCTCTACTCTCTCTCTCTCTCTCTCGCTCACACACACACACACACACACATTGAGGGTTTAGGCATTTCATCAGACACTTGCGCGTCAATCAAAATACTCCAACTCCTGGGGTAATTAATACACATATAATACAAGATTTTTTTTTTTTCTTCTCTGTTTTATTACAAGCAAGGGTAGATCAGTATCTTACTGGCTACATGATTGGCTGATGAGTAACAGGATACTATAAGAAGGGAACCGATTGCAACGTGTTTGAAACTGTTTTAAAATGATTTTTTTTTAAAACTTTAATTTTAAAAAAAAAAACATATTTCAAAAATGATATTTTAAAATTACAATATGATGTTTGGTATTGGTTTTTAAAATGTATAAACTAGTTCTTTGGAAGAAAAATAATTATTTATTTAGAAATATGTTTTGAAAATGGTGAAAAATATAAAAAATAAAAGTTATTTTTCACTTTTTAGTTATTATTTTTAAAAATATGTTTTTTATTTAAAAACACGTGTTACAAAATAGTCAATTAAACACTTTCAGTCAATTTTTTGTTTTTAAAATAAAAAACCATATTAAAAAATGGATCCAAATAATACCATTTTTTTTAAAAAAAAAATATTAATTATAATGAAGCAACTTGACTCAAAACCTGAAATTTGAGACGTTGTCAATTTATTAAACAGTATTATTTAACAAACAAATAAGATATTTAGATGAACTAAATGATTGACTAATGTATATGAAATACAATTTATGGGTATATTCCATACTTTTTATGTCATAATTACATATTTTAACTATGAAAGTACTTGCAACTCTAGACCATTTTACAACTGCTACATTAATTAGTTATTCCTAAAACGAGGCTGCAGAAATAAAAGCTAACAAAGAATCAACTGTTAACCACAACACCGTTAACTAAAACAAATAGGTAACGAGGGAAATTTTTCATGATCCAAATACAAACCTTTCAACTGTTATATAATGGTTTGAAAAGGAAAGGAAAAAATTTTGTAAAACTATGTTGAGTTTAATTAGTTCAATCAACAACATAGAATTTATCGTTCGAAATTAGTTTTCCTTAAGTGAAGTAACTGAAGTGCACAGAAAAAACTCCCACAATGAGAGCTCAATAAATACATGCAGTTTGTTCAACTACCCCACATTGATGTATAGGTTGTCAGAGGTAAAAATTTTAGATAAACTTTGACTTTTTTCTTGATGGAAAAAAGGCATACCTGTTCTAAATCCTGCGATTTGGCTTCAAGATGGGCAATGGTGGGTGTAGTCAAATTGGGACATGCCTCTAGATATAAATCATGCAAACATGGCCAAGTTGGATGATAAGCTTCTACATAGAATCTGCTGAGGTTAGTTATCAGGTCCAACAAGTTTTCATTCACTTAACTTGATTAGAAATCATGCCATTTCCATTTCTTGCAAAGCATATTTTCTTCTGGTTTAATCGTTTAACCGTCATGCTCCAATCCAATCTCTCACAATTGCTTCTAGCTGCAATACACTTCAACCAAAGGACAATGTGAATTAGAGGTTAGAAACAAACTGCTCATATCACTGCATGCAATAAATACACAGTAACTGTATATATATATATTTATATATAGAAGAAAGAGCATGGATAAAAATTAACCTGTGTGGAGCTAGAAAGGAACTGAAAGACTCCTTTGTTTATAACCCACCAGATCTCTCATCTGTTGCTGTGTAAAGCTATTTGATCGGCTTGTCTCTCTTATTTCTGGAAATTGATACACAAATTGCGTTAATTCTTCAAAAAAAGAATGAAAGCTGTGATGCTGTGCTGTATCAACGAAACTTTTTCTTTCGGTTTCCAATCCAAGTGACTGGTGTACCATATGAAATTGAATTATTTTCTGGCTAGTACATACGTGAATCAGATCTTAAATTCAGTAAGAGAAAAGTTCACATTTAAAACAAAACCGTTCTGAAAACGGCATTGTCACCATGCACAAAACAAATCACGAATAGGTAAATCGGTACTGCACCTGAACTTGACACCAAGGTTCATTGAGGTTTTCTCAAAGAAGCAGAAGCAGCAAACTGTCACAGTATTGGTCTTTGAAACCTTTAACTGAACTAGTATCATGAATCGCACAGACAATTCACACCAAACATGCACACATTGATTAGGAAAATCCAGAAAGAAACTGAAAATAGAGCCATGTATTATTACCTGATTAACTAGAACCCATATATGCCCCAGATTGGGGTGCTATTGACTCTCATTAGTTTTCCATGGATGGCAGTAAGCTTTCTCGAACCTGACAAGAATTCCAGCAGTTAATCTCCATGGTGTATGCTGGAGGGAACTGTTCTATGGAAATATCTTCCTCACCTATTTGTGGTTCTGGTACAACCAAGCACCAAATTATCAAGTTATAAGAAGCAACCAAAGATCTGAGAAAGTGTATGTTACCTTTACTTCGGCATGCATAGTTCCAATTTGGGAGACTGAAATTCTTGTAGATATCGTGGGGCAAATCTCCACACTCAACTTTTCAAACACAGAAATTATTGTTAATATCTCAAGTTGATCGAGCTGTGGTGACAAGAAACATAACTTTTAATTCCTTACAGTTTTGAACATCAATACATGACAGACTTGGAAGGAATATAAGTTGGAGATGATCCTCATTGAAGTTTTGATCCTCTGCGTCATCATCAACAATGATTTGCTCCAATGTTCCATAAGAAAACGTGTAGATACATCTCAGCCTAAGGCAATATCCCACCTCTAGGTTGGTAAGATTTTGAAGACTTAGAAGATGCATAGGACCCTTTCAAATGACTTGAAGTTCCGATAGAGAACTCAAGATCAGTATCTTCAAATTTGGGAGTGATAATGTAGTAGCAAGACCTTCGAATTGAAATATCACTTCTACTGATCCACACTAGGCTATGTGTAAAAGTTTCAAATGTCCTAGTAAAACCGTCAAGGGCTAATAAGAAAGTTAAAAAGGAAACTGAAAATAGAGACATATATAACGTGGTAGCAGCCATGATAGAGCTTAAGAAGTGCTAATTACTCTTTCATTTTCCAGTATATAGTGGCAACATTTGTCGAAGATCATCAGAGCTCATGCAAAAAATGTCTACAAATTGGTTGTGTGTATGCGGTGCCTGCACAATCAATTGAAGCACAAAATAAAAACATAATTATACAGTTCGTTCTAGTGAATTGAAAATATGATAATCAATTGTATATATTCAAGGTTTACGAAGAATACAACAACATCAACATTAATGAGTAAGTACCTCTGCTTGGGCATGCACTGATTCATTTTGGTCCACTGAAAATCTTGTAGTTATCTTGGGACATCCTCTCACCCGCAACAATGACAAAGATGGAAATATCAAGTGATAACCGGAAGGGCAGAAGTTGACCAGGCTTTCTAATCCCTCGAGGGTCAATTCCTTAAGTTGAGGCAGCACTAATTCCAAGTCTGTGTCACCTCTCATGTCTGCTTCGTCTTTGTGTCCAAATATTTCTTCCAATTGAGGTGATAATATTACGTGTAGGAATGTCAGTCGTTGAAGATCTAATCGAGCTACGGTGACCGGAAATAGAGTTTTTAATTTCTCACATCCACTGACATAGATGGAAGAGAGATTTGGAAAGAGTGGAAGCTGGACATGATCCTCTCTATCATCTTCAACCATCACTTGCTCCAATTCCCCACAAGCGTCAATATTAATCGTTTTCAATTGCAGCAGATTTCGAGCAAGACTAGACGACAACAAGACATGTCTAAGCCTTATGCAATTACTCACCTTTAGGTTTTGAAAATTTGGAAGGCTCCAAAGATGCGCGGGTCCCTTGGACAAGCACTCTAATTCTGGTAGAACGTGCAACTCCAACTTCTTCAAACTTAAGAGAGACAATTGTTGCTCAAGCTGAAACATCACTTGCAGTCCTCCACAATAACTAATATTTAACTCTTCCAAATTTTCAAAGTTATTTTTCAATTGAGCCACAGCTACGTTGCAAAGCTTTCCACTTTCCTTCATTTTTAATACCCGTAATGTCTACATAATATCAAAATTTAATTTTATTAATAAATCAAATTAAAAATAAATGAGGTCTTTACTAATAATTATTGCAAGTCGATTGCTAAACCATTTATCATAAGTATTATAGCATTAAAAGATTCAAAAAAAAAAAAAAAGTATCATAGCTTAAATGAGATAGCTATTTTCATGTTTATTTTTGACTTATTGGCATTATAACAGATTACCGTCGAGACCAGCTGAGATAGAACTTTGAAACACGATTCGAATCTTTACTCCCAAAAAGTGGGAGAGGGTTACTCACACAAATGTAAAAAAATTATCCATACATTGGTTGAACTTTGGTGAGTCGAGCCCACCACTTGAAGGTGAGATGACTATTTTCATTCATCATATATCACTTGAAATTAGACATTGGTGAGATGGCTATTATCAATTATCGTTATAGTTTTATTTAAATCCAATGAAAATTTTATGATTTTTTATAATTTAAACTTATAATAGTGTAGTTTTTTTTTTTTAATTTTGAAATAAGATTATAGCGTAGTTAAAGAGAAATTAAATTTTCTTTTGAATTTGTTTGGGAAACAAAAAGTTAAAGATTGACATAGAAAAAAAAAACAACAAACGAAAATGATACTAAGGAATCTTTGAAAATGTTATGCTATATATATATATATATATATATATATATATATGAGGGAGAATTAAATTTAAAGAAAATTATCTATACTTTGCATTTTAGGACAAATGAAACTTGAACTCTTGATCTCTTGAGATCAAGAGAAATATTCAATCACTTCATGCTTTGATTTAATGAATATGGTATATAATGTAAAAAACAAAAACATGCAATAAAATTTTAGGGTAGATTCGTAAACTTGTTTTAAAAATGCATCTTTTTTTTTAAAAAAAAAAAAAAATAATAAAAAAAAAATCTTTCATCAGTTTTATTTTTAATTAAAACAATAAAAACGGCTATTGTGTTTTTCAATTGGAGACATCATTTTAATATTTTCATTGTTTTTCACTTTTGTTTCTCACTTTTTAATAATTTTGTAATGACATATGAGACCTATTAAATAATACTTTATACTTTATTTATTAAAATTATAGTTATTAAAACATATATATATATATGGATTATATTATCCTATTTATTTTTATTATCAACTAATATACTTTTCCTAATATTAATAAAATATTGCTTTATTTTATGATAATGTGCCTCTTAAACATGAAAAATCACCTATAAGTTTTAAATTAACTTAAATTATTTTTTTTTTTTTTAAAAAAAAATAAATTTTTTTTTTTAAAAAAAATAATATAAAAATATATTTTTTTATATATTAATTAAAAAATTAATGTAAATTACATACAATATTGCTTTTGCAGTTTTTTTCTGACAATATTCTGTAAAATATATTTTCAAAACAATTAGAACAATATGCTTTCTAATTAAGAAAAGAAATTAAATTTTATAGAATACAAAACAAGAAAAATATAAATTTTAAAATGTCTCCTTGACATAATATTATGAGTCTTAGTTTAGTTTATTGTTGTTCCACAACATAAAATAGCTACAATTGGAATATTATTGGTGACAACTAGAGATGAATTTTAAAAAATATTGAACAACAAATAAAATTAGTGCACATTTTGATTAACAGTTGGAGTTGGCCAGTGTTAGAACTCTAATTGTACACTTCAATGTACCAAATGCTTGGCTGGAATATGGTGAATAAAAGTAAATTTAATATATATTTTCCTCAAGAGACATAAAGATAAATAAAATACCTTTTTAGCATCTGTAAATTGGCTCCAAGTTCAGCAACTAAAGACGGAGTCCACCAGAGCGTTAACTCTTGCAAAGCTGGCCAAGTTGAACTATAATTTTTGGAGCAAAAGTTGATCAAGTTTTCTAGTTCATTAAGTTCTAGTATTCTTAACTTAGGTAGCACCACATCATTTCCATCTCTTGCAGCTACATTATCCTTTGTTTCCTCTGCTTTTATTTCCACAATGTGCTCCAAACTGTTACAATAGCTGACCTTGAGTTGTTGTAGCTGCAACAAACTTCGAGCAAGGTTCAATGTGAAAACATATCTCAACTTCTTACACCTAGCCATTTCAACAACGGTCAAACTTTGTAGGCTTACTTGCTGGGTGGGATCCTTCCATATATGCCTTAGATTTGGCAAATCATATAGATCTAAACTTGTTAAACATGAAAGTAGAGAAAGATTTTCTTTGGTATAACATATCCCTTCCAGTTGAAACACATCTTGTAGCTCATTACATTTATAGATGGTCACTTCTTTCAGCTTTCGCAATTTTTGACTTAACAAAGTTGGAAATAAACAATTCATTTTGTTACAAAACAGTACTCGTAGTGTTTCCAAGTTTTCTAGAAACCCCCTTGGAGGTCTTCCTCCATTGCAAATTTCTTTTAGATCAACAGAGTATAGAGATAAATGCACCAAATTAGAGAATGTAGTAGATAGCACATGCTGCTGCGTCATATCAATGATGCATTCCACTTCTTGAAAATGCTCAAGAGAAAGCCTTTTCAACTCATTTAAGCCGGTTTCACCAATGCTTGGGACGATATTTTGGCAACATCCCCTTATGTTACATAATTCAAGATACTCTACATTCTCGTACAATGATTCAAATGCAAACAGTGAAATGCTTTCAATATCTCTAATTGCTAAACTTCTTGATTTAGGATGTGATTCACTTGAATCTTCATAATTCACTCTTATGTCATACTTGTGTAGTTTTTTCAACAAAACAAAATCTTTTGGAAGGCATATATGAACCTCTATACATAAAGACACTACGGTCAAACAATGTAGTTTGCTAAGCTCAGAAAGACTGGCATTGCTACTGTTTGCACTTGTCCCTTCAACCTCCCATGCTTTAAAACTACCATCAATGTATAACTCTTCTAATCGAGATAAACTTGGTATTACATTTGTAGGAATCCTTTTCAAAGGAAAACAACATGTTATATCTAACATTCTCAATTTATTGAGCACTCTTAGTTCTTCAGGCAATTCAACTAACTCACAACCACGCAAAATAAGAATCTCAAGTTTGGCCAACATTTTCAATGAAGACATGTCTCTCAATTTGCAATTGATCAACCTTAATGTCATAAGGTTTGTTAATGATTGAAGTGAATTTAATGATAGGTGAAACCACTTAAGACTTGCAACTTTCAGTGCTTTCATTATTTCAAAAAATTCATTTGAAACATCATCATCATCTCCATCCAATAACAAAATTTTCAACTTGGGACATACCAGTTGATTAGGAAACATCTCTGTTTTGCTTTGCATCAAGGAGATTGCTGTGCACTGTTCTATATCCTTGTGTTGTGGCCACTCCGCCAATCTCATGCCAACTTTAACCATGAAAACATTTTCCCCCTTGGATGCTATACATAAGGCAACATCACGAACCAAATCATGCATTTTCACAAATCCTGCTCC
Source organism: Litchi chinensis (assembly GCA_019925255.1). Taxonomy (NCBI): domain Eukaryota; kingdom Viridiplantae; phylum Streptophyta; class Magnoliopsida; order Sapindales; family Sapindaceae; genus Litchi; species Litchi chinensis. The sequence goes on from CM034462.1 coordinate 22,674,562, forward strand.
AGCATCTAATAGTAAAGATGAATCTTTGAGGTTATTAATTCTTACTCGTAATTGGCTTCTAGCATCCTCAATTGAGTCAGCATCTTGAAACAAATCTAGCGCTTGTCCAAAGCTTAGTAATTCCTCTAAATCAATTACATAATCTTCAGGAAACAATGAGCATAACAAGAAACAAAGCTTTGTTTCTTCTCTTTTCAAATAATCATAACTCAATTTAAGACAAGCATAAACATCAACATCAACACCTTCTACATCATCAAGTTTTGACTTTTTCAATTTTTGATACACTACTTCCCATTCTTCAACACCTTTATCTCTCAAGAGGCTTCCAATAGTAACAATAGCTAAAGGCAAGCCATTGCACTCTTTCAAAACTCTTTTTGCTACATCACTCAACACGGTGGAGTCATCACCTACTCTCGCATGCTTTTTAAAGAGATCCATCCCTTCTTTTTCGTTGAGAACATTTAATTGAACTGTTTTCTTACACTCCATAGCTATACATACTCGTTCAACACGAGTAGTTATAAGAATTTTGCAACCTATATGCTCATCGCCAAAGGGAATTCCAATTGTTCTCAAATCGAGCTTTCTCCACACATCATCTAAGATTAAGAGGATTTTATTTTCACTCTTCAATCTTAATGACAACCGCTTTGCTCTTCCTAACTCACTTTTCTCCTCTAATTTCAAACTTAACGAGTCTGCTATTTGATCTTGAAGACTCATAATGTTTACAACCTGAGACACAACAATCATAATAACCTCATCAAAAATTTTTTGTTCTTTAGTTGTGTTACCCACTGCCTTCGCCAATGTTGTTTTACCAATGCCTCCCATCCCGTATACACCAACAATGCTCGTCTCATCATCTTCTAACGCCTCGATAATTCCATCAAAAGCAAATTTTGTAGACTCAAAAGTCATAAAATCTTTAGGTGCTAGAAATTCTATTCCTGGTAAAATAGCGGGATGGGAAATGTTGTTGAATTTGCCAGCATGTTGTAGCTTTAATAGTATGCTTGTCTGTTTTGCTGCTCTTCTACTTAACTTATACTTGCAACCCCAATTAGAACACCACCCATTAAGACTTGACTCATTTGCATTAATTTCTTCTTCCAATCTTTGAACATCTGTCACCACACTGCCTGCCTTCGTTAGCCAATTCCGTACATCTCTCTCAATTTCTTCAGTATTTCTTCTTGCTGTCTCAACTTGTTGTTGCACATGCTCTTGTGCCAATCTCAAATTTTCATCTTCTTTTTTAAGATCTTCAACAATCCTTTTAAAACAAAATAAGTAACGACCTTGACGTAGGGTCGGCTGCACCAAATATTCTCCTGCCTTGGACAAAATACCACTCAAAATAGCTGATGCAAATTCCATCCTATTTATATAAAAAATTTATAAGTAGAAGCAACTAAAAATCAAGAAAAATAATATTTTCAATTATTTCTTAGGCTATATATTGAATAAGAACTTTATATTGTCTCTTAATTGAAAGCTATAAATTATTATTTTTTTTAACACGAAAACTATAAATTACTTAAAATGAATTAAATTAAACTAAATTTTATTCAATTTGATTTGACCTTCTTAAGCAAAGTTGTACAAGCAAAAGTCAGAACAAAATATAAGGGTTTTATAGGGCCATATAAAGCTTCAAATTGTGTTATGATATCAATATTTCTACCCATGAAATTATAAAATTGTACTAGTTTTTTTTTTTAATTTACCAAGTAATTAGTATTAGTATTTGAAAAAGAAAATTTGTATCACCAGCACAAAAAATTAACCTTACAAAATAATAATAACTTAAAATTTAACAATGATTTAAATGATAGGAAAAAATTAACAAATAAAAAAGTAAACAATATAACTCAAAATTAAAATCCACCATAAACAATCATCTACTAAAATCGGAACAAAAAATTAAAATTATATGAACAACAGTTCATGCTCACCTTAGTTTCTTCACAAGCTGCGCAAAATTTGCTGTAGCCAGCCTATGAAAATGAAGATGGGATGGCAGCCACACACTACAAGGTCCACCTTACAAACGGCTCTTGAGGTTTGCTATAATTGTAGTTAGGTGTAACTTTTAATGTCCCTTGCGGTTAGAGGTCAAAGGCTAAATATGTGTTGACCAACGTAAACAAATGACTTTTTGCAATGATATTCTATTTTCTAATTAAAAGACGATAATCTCAAAGCGTGGGGTCATGCAAAGAAAGAGGGGCTTATTAGGAGATATAATGGGGTGCCAGTAGCACAGGCCTAGTTGAGTTGGTTTTACTAAAGTCCTCTTGTTGGTGGTTTTATAGTATCGTCAGTTATGTATCAGTTTCATCAACTGATGAACCCTTCTCTGCTACACAACCTCACCGGTGATCATCTCCACTCCACCCTTCTCCAGCAGCTCTCAGTTTCCCGGTAGCCCTTTTGTTTTCTCCTTCTTTTCTCAATATTCATTGCAAGCATTTCTTAGTTTTGTGGACTTTGTTATAAGTCTTAAGTCATTGTTATGAGAAAGTTGTGTGAGCTCCCGTGAGTTTGAATTGTCAATATAGATAACTTGATCATGTGTGGATGTGATATACCGATCATGTTTGCAAGTAGAGTTGAGTGTTTGCATAGTTTTTATGTGGATATGCTGTTTCAAAGAATTCTGGGTTTGTGGCCCTATTATAAGTTTCAAATGTTGCAAGCCACTTTTCATAACAACCAAAAAAGAAGGAAAAAAAAAACACATTGAAAGAAAAGTAAAACGAGAAGATTAACCATATTGAAAGGAGGAAAATGTTCAATTTTAAAATGCAATTGATCACCTTGTTATCTTTAGAAATTTAAAATTTCTAATTACATTTGAATAGTAAGTTATAAGAAAAGAATTTACAAAGTTGAGTACTATATCTTTGCTTTCACTTTAAAAATTTCAAAGGAAGGCAAGACAAGAAAAAAATTCTAATTAATTTAGAGGAAAGCAGGAACATTGCATGTATTCCAAGCTGAATTTAATTTAAACTTTCTAAAACAAAAATTTTGATGCTAGAATTAACTATTTAATCTTCTTGGATTCAATTTTATTAAAAGAGGGGGAAAAAAGTCATCTTCCACACCATTCCCTTCTATTTTTTAATTCATAAACTTAAATGATTGGCAGAGGAAGAAGAATCACAAGTTGGTCTATCCAAACTCAAAAAAAATGTCAGAAGCAAATAATGAAGTTAAAAGAGATACAATGAGAGAATTTACCCAGATGGAGAACTATCATCCTTTGAAATGCACTCAATGGATAACCTTATATGGCTTTAAAACTTTGTGAAATTGCTTCAGTTGGCTATGAGCATAAAAGAGTAAATGTGAGGCTATATAGAGCCTGCAAGGTTCATCTTAGTAAGGAAAGAATTTTATTCCCAGGGCTGATAGTTGCAACTCACCGGAAGCTCTTTCTCTTTGGTTTGACTATATAAATGAAAACAAGATGACACAGGAATAGAGTTTTATTTGCAGGATTATTGTAATATATATAGTTATGTGACTTTATTAATCCCAAAGTTAGAAAATACCCTGCTAAGAATAATTTGAGCTAGTGATGCTCTGCTTTTTGAGCAACTTCATTGAGTCGGTAATTTTTCTCTCAGGATGAACCAACATACAAAAGGAAACTCCAAAAACAAAATAAGGACTAGTAAATTTTGATCATGATTATGTGGTTTGATTAATATGCAATAACTACTAAGGATAGAAAAATAGTTATATGATAACTTACATCAATTATTTTAATCAAATTCACATTGTAATAAGTAATGCGATTAACATTATATTGATCAATTCTGATGTATTAATTAAAAACTTCTATTATGTATGCAGAAAAAATAACAGTGTTGATTAATGCAAGAGGAGTGAAGCCTCTGAAGCATTTTGAAAAGTGTGTGACAGAGGATTTATTACGATTATTAATGTCTTTGTTGAGCAGCAGTAAAATCAAATGATTAATATATGCCTACAATAATTTAATAATCAAAGTTTTGTCCAAACCTTTGATCAAACAGAAGATAAAGCCTACAATTTTTTAATAATCAATAATGACAGGATATATACCTGAATAGAGGCTCTAGTAGAGACATTCAGGTAATGTGGGTTCATCACAACTTAAGCTCTTCTAGTTTTTTGTTTCCAATACACAATGAAGCATAAGATATTGTACAATGAAGAACCTGTTATCATATAGACATAACCTCTTGCTTAGAGTTGAAGAATAAAACATACCAAACAGTTACTAGACATTGAGAAAGAAGAGCACACAATCTGTCTTTATGTACATATAAGACATACCAAACAGCTTCAAGAACATAATGTCTTCATGATGGCCTAATGTTTAAAAGAGGAACACCCAATTGATGAAGGAAACACCAGCTGACGAAAAGTATAGAACAAAACTTATTAGGTTATTGAATATATAAAACTGAACCGTCAAAAATGAAACTGGAAATAGAGACATATATAAGGTGGTAGCAGCCATGATAGAGCTTAAGGTGGTGCTATTTACTCTCTTCATTTTTCAATATATGGTGGCAACTTTCTTCGAACTTCACCAGAGCCCCAGCACTCAGTATCAACTACATGTTGGTTGTGTATATCCGGTGCCTGCACAAGCAATTGAAGCAGAAAATAAAAACATAACTATATAGTTCGTTATAGTGAATCAAGAAAAACAAGATTTTCAATTATTTCTTAGGCTATTGAATAAAGCTATTAAATAAGAACTTCGTATTGTCTCTTAATTGAAAACTATAAATTACTTAAAATGAATTAAACTAAACTACATTTTAATTTCAATTTGATTGAACCTTCTTAAGCAAAGTTGTATAAGCAAAAATCAAAACAAAATATAAGGGTCTTATAGGGTCATATAGAGCTTGAGATTGTGTTATTATATCAATATTTCTAACCATGAAATTATAAAATTGTACTATTTTTTTTTTTAATTAACCAAGTAATTAATATTTGAAAAAGAAAATTTGTATCACCAACACGAAAAATTAATCTTACAAATTAATAACAATAACTTAAAATTTAACAACAATTTAAATGATGGAAAAAAAATTAACATATCAAAGTAAACAATTTAACTCAAAATTAAAATCCACCGTAAACAATCATCTACCAAAATTGGAACAGAAAACTAACATTATATGAATAACAGTTCATGTTCACCTTGGTTTTCTTCACAAGCTCTCAAAAATTTGTTTTGGATAACCTATGAAAATGAAGATGGGATAGCAGCCGCACACATACATGACTTATAAGGTTCCCCTTAACAAGGATGAATGGCAAAAACTCCCTGAGGTTTCCAAAATTGCAATTTGATGCAACTTTTTATGTTTATTGCACCAATGTCCCCTGTGGTCAATGGCTAAAAGTGAATTGGCTAACGTAAACAAATGACTTTTATTTTATAGTTTCAAAAAAAAAAAAAATGATACTTTTTATTTTATTATATATTGATATTCTGATTTCTAATTAAAAGACGATAATCTCAAAGCGTGGGGTCATGCAAAGAAACATGGGGTTCATTAGGAGAGATGGATTGGGGTGCAAATAGTAGAGGCCTAATTGACTTGGTTTACTAAAACCCTCTTATTGGTCCTGGTATTATAGTTCCGTTAGTTACTCATCAGTTTCATCAACTGATAAACCCTTCTCTGCTACACAACCTCACCGGCGATCATCTCCACTCCACCCTTCTCCGGCAGCTCCAGTTAGTTTCCCGGTAACCCCTTTTGTTTTCTCCTTCTTTTTTCACTATTCATTGCATGCAATTCTCAGTTCTGTGGACTTTGTTATAAGTCTTTAAATCATTGTTATGAGCAAGTTATGTGAGCTCCCATGAGTTTGAATTGTCAATATAGATGACTTGATCATGTGGAGATGTGATATACCGATCATTTTTGCAAGTAGAGTTTAGTGTTTGCATAGTTTTTAGGTGGATATATGTTGTTTCTAAGAATTCAGGGTGTGTGGCCCTATTATGTTGTTACTCTTTAGAATTTGATCAAGTCTTGTTTTTTACTTGTTTGAACTGTTTCAAGATAATCAGGGAGGTTATGAAGGAATTAAAATTAAGGGTTTGCTAGTTTCCCCTTGAATTACTACTCTTATCTGCTCCTTGTTTGTAAATGCACATGTGAGTGCCTATATTTGGAACTAATTGGATGAACTGTATGTGCTGTACTAGGTTGTAGTACCTAACAATGCTAAAGGGTGAATTTTAGAATCGATGTAGCAAATTGATGCAAGTAAAATTATCTGAAAACTAAAGCGCTCGGCAGTAGGAAGCAAGCGTAGTTGGTGAGGTCAATTGTTAGGAAGTAACCTGGTTACTTAAAGGAAGGAGGTTTCGTGCATGTGGGTGGGAGAAGGCAAGTAAATTGGACCTTTCGATCGAATATAGCAAGTAGAAAACGTAAAAAATGTAAAGAAGAACAAGGCAGGAAAGAAACTGTAGTGTCCGAATAAGCAATTTTCTAGATCACATAATACCTTATTACTTGTCAACGAGGGAATAGATGGAATTTCTAATTCAAACCCTTGTCTTGTAGTGAAGTCACTCTTATACTTAAGCTTTGACTTTATGGATGCTAGTCGAATTTTTCTAGTTTGTTTCTTTCTCTTTGTTATTTTTGTTGGTTTTCATAGTAAGCAAGTGAAAGATTTTACATAGTGTATTTTCAGAAGCAGACAGTCGTTCTTGTGGAGTTGTAGTTATTCATCGTCTAGGTGCTGTGCTGCCCCCAGCCAACCAAACCTTTCCTCTTAGTCATGTGAACTTCAAATGTTTCTTTATGAAACTATCAAAGTGCATGTTATGTTGGATGAAACTTGAATGTCTTTGGTTTTACAGGCCAAATATAAGTTTTTGTTTATGTTATGCTTTTAAGAAATGGTTATTTAAGTTTTACTGTTCTTGGACTTTTCAACTTATATTGAGTTTATTTGATCTGAGCTGTTTATGTCGCCAGAATTGGTACTTCGATATCTAAGTCATGCAATTATTGGCACTGTCTCATTTCAATGTTTGCAGACAAGTTCACCCTCCTTGGGTTGCTTATGATTCCTTGCATATATTACGGACGTGGAGGTTTTTAAAACATTGCTTCTACCTATACATCACTAGTCCGTCATGGATTTAAAATTAAAAAATATAGCCTGGGTTGGGAAGAACATCTCTCAAAAGTTTGAAACAATGTGCCAGGAGGTGGATAACATTGTGTGTCAGGTAACATATCTGTGTCTGTGTGTCTGTGTGTTTTTATTATTATTATATATCTATCTCCTGGTTAAGCTGCATGAAAGAATATTTATCTGACTTTTATTTTTGTGTGGTAGATGTGTGTGTTGCTGATTTAAACATTCCTTAGCAATCTCTAATGACTATAAGTTGATTTTCAATGCAGGAGACTGTTAAATACGTTGAAAACCAGGTTCAGGCAGTGGGGGATAGTGTGAAGAAGTTCTATTCTGATGTTGTTCAGGACTTTGTTCCACCTTTAGTGGATCCTGTAAAACATGAAGCTCAAGAAGTGATTCTGAAAGGAAATGCTTCAATTAGTACCTATATCAAGTCAATGATAGTTTTTGAGGGAAATTCTGTAGATATTGTCAATAAGCAATCAGATGAAGAGCTTGAAGCAGTTGATGCTTTAAAGAACCAAGTGGCTGATGCCTTTAGTCGACTTGACCTTGTAAATCAACCTAGTATTCCAATTTCTGTGGACTCCGATGAGGGGGCTGTGTCCAATTTGCTTTCAGGTCAAACTGATGATGATTTAACTTGCAAGAACTTGGATGTAGGTGTTGAAGAAAATGCTATTAAGAAGTCATCTACTTCTGAGGTAATGAAGTTAATGTCTCCTGGTGAGAAAGACTCCATTGAGGCATCATTCTGTGAGTTTGGTGGTTATAGTAATCATGATGCATGTGGGGTTGAGGCTGAGGTTTCACCTCCACCTTCAGTTCAATCGGTGGACCATCAATATACCCAGAAGTTGAATACGGTCTGTGATAATTTTGCTGCTGCAAGTGATTCTGAAGCTTCAAGTACTTTGGCTTCCTCTGTCATGGTATCCTCAGTTGGTTCTGATAGTTTGTGTGAGAGCTCACTGGAAAACTTTCCCTCAGAAACAGATTGTCATAATGATCCAGTTGAGGAGGCTGGGTGTGTTTTTGATATTTCTGATGCACTGTCATCTTCTAAATGGCCAACGGTTACATCACTGAACGCAGCAGAATTGGTACACATTAATTCTAGCAGTGTCCTGTCACTGGAATTAATTGGTCAGTATTGTGCAAATCTTGTGTTAAAATAAGTATTCTTTCTTATCATGAGTCCTCATTCACTTGTGTTTTGACAGGGGAAGATGAGTCTGTGTCCACAACTAAATTTACAGGTTCAAAAACCGAGATATCTCCAAGAGGTAATGTTAAACATTGTGGGTCCAGTCATTTGGATACTCTAACTATGACCTCTTCAAGTGTTGGTATGCCTGATTTCCAATATTCTTTTCTTCCTTTTCTGTTGTCTGTCTTTTAAATTATTATAGTGATGCCACTGTGATGATTTTTGTACAAATTTTGATGGTTGATGGATTTCACCTTTGAAGTGTACATCTTCCTTCAGTTTTTTGTCTGTATGTAATTTATGAGTGTTCTACAATTACTTATTTGCTTTTGTTACTTAAGCTTTGTTATCCTTTTCTTCCTTTTTTTTTCCCCTCTTTCTCCTAAGCTCATAGGTATGAGAAGTATTTATGAGGTAAATCAAGATTATGATTGTTTTAGTTAGTAACCACTCTGACCAAAAGAAGGTCCAGCAACAGTATCTAAGCACTCTAATGCACCCCCTCATGTGCAAAAGCAACCCCACTGCCATGTGGACCAAACCCAAGCTTTAACACTCAACAAATTCAGATAATAAATAATATATTCAAATATAATCATATGGGGAGATTCAAGCCAAGATATTTTTGATAAAAGTATGATCTAATAACAAGTTAGTAACCACTTAATCCAAAAGCTTAAGCTGTTAAAAATTGTCCAGCAATAGTAGCTAAGCACTTGTCTAGTTTTGAAAGAGCACATTAAGTGCTCCAAATTTCCTTGTATCAGTACTAATATTTGCTTTTCATATGTTGCCTATCACTAATAATCATTTACAGGGTATTCACATGAACATGATGATGATATGGATTATTCTGGGATGGAAACCGTTGAATTGTTCAGCAAGGTAAAGCTGGATGATAGTTGTCTCATGGTTGATAATAGCGCACTTCATGCTGTCTCCTATCGAATCCAGAAATTAAGATCTTTCAAGGTGATCTCAGCCCCAAGTTTTTGTATCTTTTTGTTGTTTTGGGGGGTGTGGGTGTGGGCCTCGCTCTCATGTGCTTGAATGAAAATTAAAAGACTAAAAATTGTGCATATTAAAATCTAAAATGCCAATGCCTCATGGTCCTCATGGTGGAGACGACTTTCTTCTCATGTTGGCAAGGCATTTTTACAAGGAAAGCCAGAATGTACGTTTATGACTGTACCATGTGTACTGACAAATCTTGCCAGAAAAAGTTTCTCATCTCACTAGGAAAATATCATTCTTTTCTACAAATATGGGGGTGAATTGAATTTCTATTATTTTTCCTAGCATGCTTCACAGCTGATGAAAATCCTTTAGATTTTTCCCATTCCTGCCATTAATTTTTTTTGTTACCTTGGTAATTGAAAGTTAAATCTGCTTCGCCTTTTATTCACTTTTTTCTTTTTTCATCAGAAAAGGATCCAGGATGCATTTACTTCGAGAAAGAGGTTAACTAAGGAGTATGAGCAGCTAGCAATATGGTTTGGAGATGTTTACATTGGATCTAGCCAAGACTCATTGCAAAGTCACATATCATCTACTACTAGTACCTCCTCAACTGTGGACTCAAATAATGTAAATTCAGATCAAGCATGCGATTCTGAATGGGAACTCCTGTAAATTAATCAACAAGATTGCTTACTAGATCACTCATTATAAAGCCTCTTGTATGTGCTGATGAGTGTGTTGTACCACTCTCTATGAGGTTGGAATTGTATAACGTTCTGTATAGAAATAACAATAATAAGCCTGTCAAAGATGACAGTTACATGCAATTTCATCTAGTTTTAATACTAGTCTCTGTTGGGTTGACTTACAATGCCATGTCTCTGTGATGCTGTGCTGCTGTGTTATTTCACACACAGGTAAAATCTTCATATATAAGCTCAAGAGTATTACTTCTTTTTGTGAGAAGAAGAAAAGGCAGAAAGAAGAAATCAACTAATTTCCAGTGTAAGCTAAATTTGTGTTTGTTCAATAACAGTCTCAAAGTTTTCGTTCTCCGCTAGGTTACAAAAAGTTTTGATGATTCTGGAGCAAATGTGCGTACAGAATCTCATTCCAAGTATCAGGAACCCCTGGTAAACACCAGTGAATACAGTCGGCAAAATTTTTTGGATCAGATCTTTGTTCCTTTGTCAACAATTTGCCCTTCCGTTCACCATATATCGTGGTATGAGCATCGTTACGATACTCAGACAACTGGGTGATATTCAATAATGTTACATCGATCTTTAGTTCTTGTAAAATATCATGAACTATCTCCATGATGGTGAGACTAGAACCACTACCCCAGTATGAACCTTGGATTGGATATGACTCATTGAAGCAGTTTTCATTACTTCCAGGCTTCCACTCCCAGCTCCTACAACAGAAAATGCATGTGGTTCCATAATTAGAGCAGGGATTTGAGAGTTTTGTGGATTTATATTGCAAAACTTGAAGATGGATATAGTTGGTCATTTACTGTCCTTAATCTTGGAAAGATGTTGTAGGCAAGAATTTAAATACAGGGTAAAATATAACTGCCAAATTCATTAGAAGATACCAGATGAAAAGAGTACTGATACTCACCATAAATGTGTTGGAGACATACTCATGAAGAAGACCTTTTGAGTGCGAGGGTTGATGTTGGAATCAAGCCAGTTTGCCCAAGTTTCGAATGCCAACTTATATGCAGTAGTCACATTATATTCTTCGATGTTGTCAGGAGATCCATATCTGGAAACATATAAGATTAAAATACTAGTTTATAACTAGAGCGCAGTTAATGACGCCACTACATAAAACAACATGGCATGAACATCTCAATTTAATTTGAAAATTTCAATAGATACGAGAGTATTGCATGGATAAGTGCTTACGTGGCATTGATCGTCGGCTTGTACATCCACCATACATAGCTTTCAAATACTAACACATCAACTCCTTCCCAGCTTTTCCCATGCTTAGCAATGGAGTCAAGATTAACAAGTCTTTTCCGAACTGTGTGTTTTGTTGCATGATCTGATATTGATTCCACAATAAAGGGTGCCCAGTAGTACTCAATGGATGCATTGTATTCCTGAGGACAGCATATGGCAAAATACTGGGATACAAAATTGCGCGAAATAATATGCATTGCTATCGAAAAATGTAGGATACCTCAGCTTTAAAGATCTTCATAGGTGGAATTCTGCGAAGAGATTTCTTTCCATCAGGAATCACAGATTGCACCATACACACCATTGACTCAAACTGCCCTCTCTGTACCGAATCTCCAATAAACATCAATCTTTTGCCCCTCAGAATGTCCAATAGCTTCAATGGATCAAACCTGAGCATTACAGACACATATTTGGTTGATAAATATTTCCTAAAACAAAGCTACTTCTTGAAGTGTATCTTCAGAGAACACTTTTAAATGCTTCATAGATACCTGGGTAGTTTGCAATCATTAGGCTGCCACCTCCAGTTTTGATAGAAGGAATCAGGTCTGCCATTTCTCAGGCAAGTGGTCTGTTTAACCAAGTAAGGACAGCTCTCTTCTGTATAAAGAGGATATGTGACATTATCCCAAACCCAACTACCTTCAAAAACATTGCAGCCTGCTTCAAACCGATCTTTCGACGAAACCAAAACTGGTTTCCTTTGCTTAAAACCTTCAGGTTTGCCATACAACTGAAAAATCTGGCTCTGGTTGCTCTTCAGATTATCTAGGACTAACCGAACACTCCCTACTATCAGAACCGAAACCAATGCAACTGGGAAGAGGGACTGAATCTGGCGATCAGGCCAGGAATATTGTTTCATTATCATCTGGGGTTGGTCTATAATGAAAGTTGTTGCGCTTTTACTCATCTTTAGAGACATTATTAATTGTTACAGGTGTATTTTGAAAGAGTATCTTGGGTTACAAGTCAAGTAGTCCATGCAACCACCAGTTGGTGGTAGAGTTCAAAGTTTAGGTGCAATGTTGAAGTTATTAACTGTAACATCTATTGGAAAATTGTCATTATCAAGAGATCTTTATTTACATTCTTGAATTGTTTCCGGTCTGATGAGAGGTGGCACATCATATTCCCTAAACTGGAATTCATGAGTTGGTGGCTGACTGACTGGCTTCAAAGTTATTGGCAACAGCAATTTTCATATTCCCTAAACTGGATTTCATGAGTTGGTAGCTGACCGACTGGTTTCAAAGTTACTGGCAACATCAATTTTTATGTAATCAATTAATATAAAATAAATTTTAAAAAAATTAAAATAAAATTTTGTTCAATATCTTGATTGGTAAGAAGAATGATTTTTTTTAAGCTAATTAGTTCTACTAGGACTACTATGATGGATATTCTGATACAACTTGAATCGTAGACTCCTATTCAACAAGAAAATTGATCTTACACCTTAAAGGGCTTATCTGTAATTTACACACTCACATAAGAGAGGTCTAGCGGAAATTATCTGTATTGTTGTGAACGACACTTGAAACTGTGCACTCACATGGAGCGTAGGTGTGCTGTGCCAACAACTTGGAGCAATGTACATTCAAAGGTACAAAGAATGATTTACATTCAAATATTATCATTTTAAAAATAAGGTATATATTGAATAACATGTTGAGATAATTTAGCACTTTAATGTGATGACCAATTTCTTGTCCTTTCTGAGGAAAAAAAAAATACTTTAATGTTTCTATATGTCTCTTTACAAAAAATAATAAAAGTAAATTTAACTATATGAGATTGGTCCAGTGTTTTTGCCCTCGTACTTAAATTCATTAAGTCGTTTCCCTTCCTTTAAAGTTTAAATATTAAATTAATTGTAATAATTCAATGTATATTGGTGATTAATGAATTAACAGAATGACTAGAAAATTAATTAAAAAAATGTTTTAAAATAAGATTTTTAATAATTTTTCTAAATTTATCAAAACGAATTGACAACAATATTAACTTTTGCTATAATGCATTTGGACATGTACACAACACACACAATGTGATGTAATCATCGTGCAAGGAAATATTAATTTTCGTAAGAACATCGGAATCTACATTTACAAAAATACTGGTTGGGATATCAAAAGTATCATTAATATCCTTTAATATATTGAATATTTAGAAGTGTTTTTTTTTTTAATCAATTATTCTAAAATATAGAAAATATTTATTACAGTTTCCATATTTATTTCCCTAATTGCGAGTCTTGCATACAAAGGTTAATCAAGAGATGCTGCTTCAAGGGATGGTTCAAAAGGTATATATATGAAAAACAATCACATTCATTTATTGTAATACTTATATGTGATGAAATTAAGAGAGTATATTCAATATAGGAAAAAATCTTCCATAGAACTGTCTAATAACTAATATGATGACAAAACCGATAAGAAATGTAAGAGAAAAAAAATGAAACTATTTCATTGGCCTGTTTCATTTTATCGGTTGTAACTTGTAAGATAGTCACATGGAATGCTTTTTCTCAATCTAAATTTTACAAAGACTTTTGTGGAATTAAAAAGTATGGGTATATTTAATTCATACTTTTAAAAAAATTATAAAAGTTATGAGATATTCAATCAAAACTTGTGGAGTATTCGAATCCTTGAATGACACCTAAGAATAAAAATATAAAACCTTAAACCTTATCCACTTGAGAGTATAAATATTAGGAACTTTCATTATGAACATGAACACTCTTTAAATATTTATCAAACAAAATGCTCGAGTAACATATCTATCAGTTAGTTATACATACATACATATATATAGGGTTTTTATAATCAGATATACTTAATTTTAAAAAATAAGGGTCAACCAATTAAATTCATCTATTGTATTTTTTCTCTTAAAACAAATTCTCTTTCCTATTTAAATCAAATGCAATAGATGCATTTGATTGGCTGGTCTTTATTTTTTAAAATCAAGCTGATTATAAAAACATTATATATATATGTATATACGTCATGTCATCCATTATATTTACTTAAATAGAAGAATTTGTTTTACGACGAACCAATCAAATCTATCAATTGTATTCTCCCTCCTAAAATAAATTCTTATATTTAATTCAAATGTAATGGATGATATGACATATATATAATATTTTTATAATTCGGTATATCTTATTTTAAAAAGTAAGGACCAACTAATTAAATTTATCTATTGTATTTGAATTAAATACGAAAGAGAATTTATTTTAGGAGAGAGAATGTAATGAATTAAGTTGACTGGTTGACTCTTACTTTTTAAAATCAAGTATATCTAATTATAAAAGCTATATATATAGTGCTTTTAAAATAAGAGCTCTCTTACTTTAAAAAGTAAAGGTTAACTAATCAACTTTATCTATTGTATTCTTTCTAACAAATTCTCTCTATTATTTAATTCAAATACAATAAATGAATTTGATTGACTGATTCTTACTTTTTAAAATCAGATATATCTAATTATAAAAGATATATATATATATATATAAAGTGCTTTTAAAGTGAGAGTTCTCTTACTTTAAAAAGTAAATATCAATCAATCAGCTTCATCCATTACATTCTTTTCAACAAATTCTCTCTGCTATTTAATTTAAATACAATAGATGAATTTGATTGGTTGATTTTTACTTTTTAAAATTAAATATATCTTATTATAAAAATATTATATATATACACGCTATATAATCAATAATTTTTCTATGTGATGGCTTTTCACTATCAAGGGTTTTTAAAAAACCACCAATTTAACAATTAAAATCACAATTTCAAAAAATTAAAAAAAAAACAAAACAAAACAAAACAAATAAAATCACATGGCTTTCAAACTCATAATAAGTTATCCTTGTGTGGATTGACAACAACCAAATTTTACTTTATCTTCGAGTGAAACCAATGAAAAATATATAGAATTAATTGTGTGTTGTAAGTCAGATTCTTTTTTTGATGCAGTGGGTGTTAAAATTAATAACGTGGGTTTAGAGAGAAAAATGATACAATTATTTTTTTTTAATGAGAAAAAATCAGATAAAAATCATACAATTAAATTGATCATTATTATGTAGGGTTAGTTTTTGTAAGGCTTGAATTCTAATGAATTCGGAAGGTTAATTAAAATCTATTTTATTATTATTAATTTTATCCAAATCCAAATTTTAAATAAGGTTGAAATCAATAAATCAAAAGATTCCAATCAAAGAGCCCAATAGAATAAAAGATAATAAAATTATGGACAAGTGTCCCCCAAATGAGCCAAATTGAATGGCTCAACATGCAAGCTGAAAAAACGGAGATAAAATGGAGGAGCGGCGAATTTTTTTTTTTAAAAAAAAATTACGGTAATAACTTTCTTTAGGTTAAATTTGGAAAATAAATTTTTATTGAGATTTTATATTTTTACTGAATATATTTTTATCTAGAAGCAATTATTTTTATAAAATTTTGAAAAAATGATTACTGTTAAATTTAGATTAAAAATATTATTTATGAAAAAAAAATTGAGATGAGAAGTGAGGCGGCGGCTTTAACAGAGAGAAAATGTCAAGTGGTTAATCATGAACCAGAGAAGCAAAAGCCAAAAAATAAAAAATAAAAAAGGAATATTAAAGAAAAAGAGAACAGAGAGAGAGAGAGAGAGTGTGTTAGTGGGTTAAATTTTTTAAGAAAAGTAAGGGATAGGTCTTTGATGGATGTAGGGAGGATCCACTGTAGGTCTAGGGGTCACATGCCTCCCTCAAATTTAAAAATAATAATAATAATAATACAAGTAAGTAGTGTATTTTGAAAATGACAAATTGCAGCGAGCGCGTAAAAATAAAATGACCATCACACCGTGCGTTGGTTCTGAGGCCTGTCGTCTTTTCGTAGTACAGTATACATCAACCATGAGTAGTACAGTGTACTGTTTGAAAAAAGCTGCAGCGTTCATTATTTATTTTAAAAGCTACTTTCCTTACTTGACTTTTAACAAAGTAATAATTATAATTATTTATTATTATTTTATTTATGATAGTTTGAAAGCTCTCGGCCACTCATTTCCTTTTTTTTTTTTTTTTTTTTTAATGATTTATAATTTTTTACATTTTTTTTAAATGATTAAGAATGATGCAAAGAACTATCAAAATTAAGTAAAATAGAATGTTAGCATCATGATCTAAGAAACTATTATAGTATAAAATGAATCAATCTATATAAAGATAAAAGAATAGCTCACATAAAATAGAGGATCTATTGCTATAGGGTATTGCTATAGGAGAAAATATTGCTATAGGGTATAAAACCATACCTCTTGGCATGCGGTTCTGGCCTTGCTACTAAGGGCGCCAACAGCCATCTACTATTATTCCTTTTTTAATATAATTGACTTCTTTCTTTTATTACTTTTATTTGGAGAAATCAAAATAGGAATCGAAATGATCTGAAATCGAAACGATTTGAAATCGAAATGATATATCGAAATCAAAATAAGTTATTTACTTAAACTGTAGGAATTAGAATCGAAATCAATAGTATTCTCATTAAACTATTTACTTTACTTTGGAATCGGAATAGATTAATTATAAATTACAAAAATATCCTTAATTAAAATTATAGATTAATTATAATAATGTGTAGTTTTTTATTATAATATATAAATTAAAAAAAACTGCATATTATAATAAAAAAAATTATATATCATTTTAATAGTCCACTAACCTAGTCCATTTTTTTAATATTAAATAAAAAACTATATATTATAATAAAAAAAAAAACAACCGTATATCATTTTAATAGTTCACTAACCTAGTGTGCAATTTTTTATTATAATATCCATTTTTTTAATATCAAATAAAAAACTACATATTATAATAAAAAAAAACCGTATATTATTTTAAAATTATAGATTAATTATAATAATATGTATTTTTTTTATTATAATATGTAGATTAAAAAAAAAAACTACATATTATAATAAAAAAACTGCACATCATTTTAACAGTTCACTAACCTAGTGTGCAATTTTTTATTATAATATCTTTTTTTTTAATATCAAATAAAAAACTACATATTATAATATAAAAAAAACTGTATATTATTTTAATAGTCCACTATGATAATTAAAAAATTGATGATAAAAAATTAATGGTATACAGTTTTTTATTATAATAAGCAGTTTTTTATTTTATTTTTTAAAGAATGATATAAGAAACTTTTTATATTGATAAAATGAATGGAAATGAGATTCTCAAGTGGAGTGGAGGGAATGAGATTTCCATTCCATAACCCCAAATTAATGTGGGATCCACATTTTCATTCCCATTACGGAATGAATTTTAAACAAATAAACACTATCAATCAATATCATTATCTACTTTCATTCCTCAATCCATAAAGTAAACACACCATTAATATACCTAGTTTTCTTATATCTAATATTTTTCCTATTCCTAATTAATTAATATTACATATCCCCTTCTATATAAGTACAGTTTACTCCTATATTTTACATGCTACACAAACATCCTTTGGCAATTTATAATTTCACTAAATAATTTTTTTTCTTTTTCTCTTTATCTTCTATTGGCAATATCTCATCTAGCAGGTTAGCTTTCTAAATTAATTATTTTTTTTAATGGTCCAGATATTATCATGATTAAATTTATTTTTTATATTTATTTTTTTGCTTACTTTATAGTTTTACTTTATCTAGAATCAATAAAAATAGAGGGTCTATCCACATAAATTGATGGGAGAAAGTGTTGCTACAGGCACCGACAGCCATATACTATTATTCCTATATATTTATTATTAATTATTATTAAATTTTGATTAAAAAATTATATATGAATAAAAGAAAAAAAGGATTGAGATGAGAGTGAGGCGGTGGCTTTAACAAGTGGTTAATTTCATCATCGATAAAGTAGAATGTATGAATGTTAATCTCAGTATGATATGTGATATTCCTTGTACGCTCCATAGTGAGTGAAAAATACATATTAGGTATGTTTATTACAAAGTGAATTGATGTGTTCACACTTTGGTGAATTTCATTATATCTCTCTTTATTGGTTTTCATGTGTTTCATTCTTATCCTAATGATATCTATCAGATGCTGTGTGGAGATGCTATCTGTTATATGTATTTTTCGGACTCATTAATTGGGCTGGTAAAAGTCCAAATTAGGTCCATTTCAGACCTAATAAGAAGGCCCAATAAGGTCAACCCAGTCAGAGCCCATCAGACGAGGCTCAGATATCAACTCTAGGCCCAGCAAAGGGCACAGCTCATCTCAGTATCTTGTCAGCTCGCTGCAACGAGCTCGTTTCACAGCTCACCTCATGCACAGCTCGTCTCTCAGCGAGCTCGAGCTCGAGACCACCATGACACGTCAGCTCGCTCAGACGCGTAATAAGTACAGTATCTTCCAGAATAGGCAGTTACCAAGTTCGACCATGATTCTCTCTCCGAATATGGCAATTGCCCAGTCAAACCATGATTCCTCATCAGATATGGAGATCAATTCAAATTCAAATTCAGATCAACATTATCTTAAGATAATTATAGTAATTTCCTGATATTATCTAAATATATTAGGAAGTATAATTAATTTATGATTCTTTTCCTTATTTTTCCCAATTGTTTAGGGAATGTAATTAATTCAGGATTCTCTTCCTGATTTGCTACAATCAGAATTGTAACACTTTTTTCCCTATAAATAGGGATTGGAATCATTGTAACACTTCGTTCCCTATAAATAGGGATTGGAATCATTGTAACATCATCATACAATATTCAATAATATACTGTCACTCTGCAGAATTAAAGAGACAGACAGTCGTGGACGTAGGCCTATTATTGCCGAACCACGTAAAAGCTTCGTGTTCCTCGTTTGATCATCTGTTTCTGTCTTTATCTTTTCTTGATATTTGTGCTTTCTCACATTGATTGCAGGTATTGGGCATTGATTACTCGTCGACTGAATTCCAACGTCGACATTTTGGCGCTAGAAGGAGGGCCCAGACTGCAATCTTTTTCATCTCAATTCATCAACTTCTGACGATATGGCAAAGACAAGATCAAACAGGTTCCTTGGAGATGATGACCAGGCGGAAAGTCACATGAACCAATCTCAGCAGAACTTACAGCCTGGGCAAGACGCAACCACGCATGCAGCAGGCCCGTCCCAAGGACAAATACTATAGGCTGCGCCAGGCATCCCTCCTGCCTCACCGTCAAACGGTCCCAATTGCCCCGATGGTCGAAGGGCAGAATGCGTTGTTATAGAGGCAAGAAGCGTTGGAAGATACGGTTAGACAGCTCACAGAAGCCGTCAACATGTTGGTGTAGGCCCAGGTTCAGAACGTGACTAGGGTGGAAGTTCAGGCACCACTGGGAATGCCCCAGCCTCCTGAACCGGCGCGAAGGCCTGAAAGGCTAGCAAGGAAGTCCCGCGACCTGCAGACTCGGCTCGCTCATCTAATGCGCGTTCGAGGGCCGGAAGACACCCTGTTCAACACGAAAAGGAGGTCGCACGTCCTGATAACCTGGTAGCAAGGCTGAGCCAGGATGGAAACAGACGGATGGAAGTTGGTCAAGGCAGAGTCCGAGCCGCAGCTCGTTATGCCGATGAGGTGGACGGGCAGCAGGTAAGATCCCATCATCATGAGGGTCAATTCGAGGAAGACGAAAGGTATGACCCTGAACATCCGGCTCCAAGTCATGATCACAGGAGGAGATACGAGCTCCGAGACCCCCAAGTAGAGGAGCTCCTCCGAAGGGTCCGGCAGTTGGAAGCGCGACCTGGAGTTCCAGAGCAGCGTGGGCTCTACGGAGATAGGACCCCATTCACAAGGGAGATTGAGACACAGCCTCTCCCTCCAAGGTTCAAGATGTCAACCATTCAGCAGTACAATGAGGACAGTGACCCATATGACCATCTAGACGCATTCAACGTTCAGATGGACCTGCAGACAGGAAGTCCGATGGTGAAGTGCCGAGTATTCCCCGCTACATTGGGGGATATTCCGAGGACGTGGTTCAAGAATCTCCCAGCTCGCAGCATAGGAAGTTGGGAGCAATGCCAACAAAAGTTCGTTGGTCAATACAGGGCAGTGAGAAGGCAGCGAGAAGGCAGCTCGCTCCATCCTGCCACCTAGCTACCATTTTTCAGCGTCAGGGTGAGTCGTTAAAAGAATACATCACCAGGTTTAGACGCGAGGTCGCGAATGTCGAGCATCCATCAGATGAAAGCATACTAACAGCGATCTCAGCTGGGCTGCGCAAGGATGGAAAGTTGTACGAGAGTATTTACAAGTCCCCAGTAAAGGATCTGGGAGAATTCTACGAGCAAGCTGCGAAAGAAATCAGGTGGGAAGAAACCTTCGACCCGAAAAAGCAGAATCAGAAGAATGAAGCGGGCAGTTCCAGCCAGCCAAAGAGGAGAAACAATGGCCGGAATGAAGAAGGAAGGAATAACGGCTCAAGTAATCAGATCGCCAAAAGAGCGAGGAGAGAGCCAAGGTATGAGCGACCTCAGCGTTGGGGTCACCAGGAAGGATACAACTTCCTGACGACATCACCGGACAGGATTTACGCTGCCGAGCGGAATAAGGAGGATTTTGGGAGGCCCAATCCTATAAGGGCTCCAATTCAACACAGAGACCAGAACAAGTTCTGTGCCTATCATAATAAGGTCGGGCACAGTACTTCAGATTGCTGGGCTTTGAAGAACGCCATTGAAAAATTGATCAAGCGAGGTCGTTTGGGAGAATATGTGGCAAGACCTGCTGACCAGCGACCTCACCAACAACGACCTCAACAGCAACAGCCAACACACCAGCAACAGCCCCAACGAGCTTCCGAGCAAGGTCAGGAACCTGCGGTAAGAACCATTTTTACTATTTATGGTGGCCCCCATATTGCAGGTGATTCCAACAGATCGCATGAGAGATACGTCCGAGAGGCGAATCATTCATTTCAGCTCAATGGGTCGGAGGGACCTACCAAAAGAGCAAAGCCGACCTCGGACGAGATCGTATTTACAGAAGAAGATGCTAAAGGAGTGATCTGTCCTCATAATGATGCGCTGGTTATACGAGCTAAAATCAGCAATGTGGAAGTTAGGCGCATCATGATCGATACCGGAAGCTCGGTGAACGTGATGTATATGAGCTGTTTTGACCAGATGGGGCTGCGAACAGAGCAAATGAGGCCATCCCTGGAGCCTTTATTCGGATTCACTGGAGATGCTGTGGTACCAGTAGGGCAGATTAAGCTGCCATTGACTCTAGGGGAGGCAGGTCGTCAGGCAACAACCTTGACAGATTTCTTGATAATCGACTGCCCATCAGCATATAACGTGGTCCTCGGAAGACCTGCTATGAACGAGTTGGACATGGTTACTTCGACCAGAACTCTGACAGTGAAGTTCCCAACTCCTAATGGCATCGGATGTGTTCGAGGAGAACAGCACCTAGCTCGTCGTTGCTATGAAGATGCTGTGAAGATGGGTGTAAGAGGAAAGAAGGTGAACGTGGTCTCAGGAGGCGAGCCACGAGCTATGACTGAGAAGGGAGTCAGTCACGACTTGGATCCTCGCGAGGTAGATGCAGACCGAGCTACCGGTCCAATTGAGGAGTTAGAAGATGTACCAGTCAGCGAGGTAGATCCTGAGCGATGCTTGAAGCTGGGAAGAGGATTAACTCCGGAGCTGAGAATCCAGCTCGCTGACTTCCTAAAGGCAAACTTGGATGTGTTTGCATGGAATCATGAGGACATGGTGGGAATAGATCCAGAGGTGATGTCTCACAGGCTGAACATTGATCCTCATTTCAAGCCAGTTCGTCAGAAGAGAAGAGCAATGACAGGGGAACGATACTTAGCACTAAAGGAAGAGGTGGACAAGCTTCTGGTTAACAAGTTCATCAGAGAAGCTTATTACCCGACCTGGGTCGCCAACCCTGTGCTAGTGAAAAAGAAGAATGGGAAGTGAAGAACTTGCATCGACTTCACCGACCTAAACAAAGCATGCCCCAAAGACAGTTTTCCCCTGCCAAGGATAGATCAGCTCGTGGATGCTACAGCTGGCCACGAGCTCCTGAGCTTCATGGATGCATATTCGGGATATAACCAGATCCCAATGAAGCCCGAAGACGAAGAGCACACCTCGTTCATGACTGATCGGGGGCTATATTGCTACAAGGTGATGCCCTTCGGTTTGAAGAATGCTGGAGCGACCTATCAACGCTTGGTGAACATGATGTTCAAAGAACAAATTGGAAAGACCATGGAGGTCTATGTGGACGATATGCTGGTGAAATCCAAGCAGATAGGTGACCATGTTAGTGACCTGAGAGAGATGTTCCAAATTCTGAGGAGCTATCAGATGAAGTTAAATCCGCTCAAATGTGCATTTGGAGTAGCTTCTGGGAAGTTCCTGGGCTTCATGGTCAACAGTAGGGGAATTGAAGCAAACCCTGAGAAGATCAAAGCACTGATTGACATGAGGTCGCCTACCAGGGTAAAGGACGTACAGAGCCTCAATGGCCAGGTCGCAGCATTGAGTAGGTTCATTTCGAAAGCGACAGACAAGTGTGTCCCTTTCTTTGACATTCTGAAGAAAGCAAAGAGTTTCGAGTGGACTGAGCAGTGTGAAGTAGCCTTCCAGCAGTTGAAGGAGTATATGGGACGAGCTCCACTTCTTTCCAAGCCCAAAGAAGAGGAAAAGCTGATCTTATACTTGGGAGTGTCGAAGCAGGCTTTGAGTGCCGCACTGGTGAGGGAAGAAGAAAAGACGCAGCTTCCGGTCTATTATGTGAGCAAACGGTTACAGGATGCTGAAACCAGATATTCGCAGATGGAGAAACTGGCTTACTGCCTGGTGATTGCATCAAGGAAGCTGCGACCTTATTTTCAAGCTCATACCATCGAAGTCCTCACCAAGTATCCGTTGAAGCAAGTTTTGCAGAAAGCAGACACCTCAGGTCGTTTGTTGAAATGGGCAGTGGAGCTCGCGTAGTTCGATATCCAATTCAAGCCGAGGACGGCTATCAAAGCTCAGGCTCTGGCAGATTTCATTGCAGAATTTACGGGACCTGTGGATGATGAAGCTGAGTCTTCTGAAGGTTCGGCCTGGGAGCTTTTTGTTGATGGATCGTCCAGCGAACAGAGGGCTGGAGCTGGAATTTTACTTATCAGCCCCGAAGGCCACAAAATCCTTTGCGCTCTAAGGTTTGGCTTTCAGGCAACAAACAATGAAGCTGAGTATGAAGCACTGCTTGCAGGACTGCGTTTGGCTAAGGAGATGCGAGCTGAACGCTTGAAGATCTTCAGTGACTCACAGCTCGTCGTCGGCCACGTAATGGGAGAATATCAAGCTAGGGGATCAAAGATGGCCCTCTACCTCCAAAAAGTACACGAGCTGCTGGGTGCATTTCAAAAGTACGAGGTGAAGCAGATCCCACGGGCTCAAAACTCGCATGCTGATGCACTAGCTCGCCTCGCAACTACACGAAATGCAGATTTCCTTGGGGCGATCCCAGTTGAGTTCCTACCAGCTCCAAGTACTGAAGAAAAGAATATGATGATGGCAATATCCGTGCAGCCTGATTCCTGGATGAGCCCTATTCTCAAATACTTGCAGGATGGAAAGCTACCCAGTAACAAGCTGGAAGCCCGACGTCTACGAGCTAGAGCAGCCAGGTATTGCATCTATGATGATGCACTGTACAAGAAGGGGTTCACAGCACCGTTATTAAGATGCATTGATGGCCCTGAATGTGAAACAGTACTAAGGCAGATACACGAGGGCCACTGCGGGAACCATGCTGGGGGGCTGTCTCTAGCTCAGAAGGCACTTCGTCAAGGTTTCTACTAGCCCACCATGAGGCAGGACGCCATAAACTTAGTAAAGAAATGCGACAAGTGTCAGAGATTTGCTCATATTCCGCGAGCTCCGCCAGCTTACCTCCAACAGATGGTGAGCCCGTGGCCCTTTGCGATCTGGGGGATGGACCTGATCGGACCCCTACCGATGGCTCGGGGAAGATGCAAACATGCGGTGGTCGCGATAGATTACTTCACTAAGTGGGCGGAAGCAAAGGAGTTAGCTGAAATCTCCATGACAAAGATTGAGAAGTTTGTGTGGAGCAATATTATTTGCAGATTCGGAGTCCCACAGCAGATCGTGACTGATAATGGGACCCAGTTCGCTGGTGACCAGTTTCTCAGGTTTTGCAACGACCTCAAGATTGTTAAGAGCTTTTCAGCAGTGGATCATTCACAAGCCAATGGCCAAGTTGAGGCAGTGAACAAGATCATCAAGCAGACCCTGAAAATGAAACTGGAAGCAAAGAAAGGAGCATGGGTAGATGAGCTTCAAAAAGTATTATGGTCTTACAGAACCACAGCTCGCAGCTCCACTGGCAAGACCCCATTCTCAATGGTATATGGATCTGAGGCTATGATCCCAGCTGAGTTTGAAGTTACCTCGCAAAGAAGAGCAACCTTCAATCCAAACAACAACGATCAGCTACTTGCCACAAACCTGGACCTGCTTGAAGAGCACAGGGAAACGGCCAGGCTAAGGGTAGCTGTCTATCAGCAAAGAATAGCGAGGTACTACAACAAGTATGCTCGGATTCGCAGATTCAATGTGGGAGACTTAGTATTGCGTCTCATTCTGCCTAGAGCCCGCAAGCCAAGTGATGGATCCTTAGGCCCGAACTGGGAAGGACCATATGTTGTCACAGCAAGCTTGGGGAATGGGGCTTATCATTTAGCTAACAATGAAAATGGAGCTGAGGTCCCTCGAGCATGGAATGCCGAACATCTCCACCCTTATTATCAATAAAACTCTTTGTAATATGTAATTCAAAATTATTCTTGTTAATGAAAGCTCCATTTCCCCAACTTGCGACTCAATTCACTTCACTATGGCGAAACGAGCTGCGAGCTAAATAGCTCGTCAAAGAGCCTAAAAAGCAGGCGAGGTGACGACCCCTACATAGTTCGCTAAAAATAAAGAGCCAAAAAAGCAAGTGACTAAGTGTCCTTGCATAGCTCACCAAAGAGCCTAAAAAGCAAGTGACTAAGTGTCCTTGCATAGCTCGCCTAAAGAGCCAAAAAAGCAGGCGATGTGACGACCCCTGCATAGCTCGCTATAAATGAAATAGCCTAAAAAGCAAGTGACTAAGTGTCCTTGCATAGCTCGCCTAAAGAGCCAAAAAAGCAGGCGAGGTGACGACCCCTGCATAGCTCGCTATAAATGAAAGAGCCTAAAAAGCAAGTGACTAAGTGTCCTTGCATAGCTCGCCTAAAGAGCCAAAAAAGCAGGCGAGGTGACGACCCCTGCATAGCTCGCTATAAATGAAAGAGCCTAAAAAGCAAGTGACTAAGTATCCTTGCATAGCTTGCCTAAAGAGCCAAAAAAGCAGGCAAGGTGACGACCCCTGCATAGCTCGCTATAAAAATAAAGAGCCTAAAAAGCAGATGGCTAAGTGCCCATGCATAGCTCATCAAACATTCTGATAAACCAATTACTTATACCTACAAAATTTTATTAAGTTGGTAAAACAAGTAATTGCTTTAATTATTATCAGATTTTGGGTTCATTGATTATCAGCTCGCAAGAAATGTGAAGAGCATAAAGTATATTATACACTAGCCTGAAGAACATTCAACGCAGAAGAAATAATGAAAGAAATTTTCATTAAGTATGAGAATTGGTTACAAGTTGAAAAATTGAAAAAATACATGAAAAAGGAAAGAAAACGAGCTATTAGTTCTGAACAGGAGGATCTGGGTCAGCCAAAGGTTCTGGACCAGCGGTGGACGAGGCAGCTTTTGCTTTAAAATCCTCAACGGTT
Source organism: Litchi chinensis (assembly GCA_019925255.1). Classification (NCBI taxonomy): domain Eukaryota; kingdom Viridiplantae; phylum Streptophyta; class Magnoliopsida; order Sapindales; family Sapindaceae; genus Litchi; species Litchi chinensis. The sequence goes on from CM034462.1 coordinate 22,700,786, forward strand.
TCAAGCCCTATGTCCCCAAAGATAGAAAAATCCATTCCTGGATGGGACATCCACAGTGTGTAAAGGAAATCGCGACTTGTTCTTTCCTCAGCTTCGTCCCTTGCATCTGCAACCCACACTTCTAGTTCTTGAGCTGCTTGCACTCTGAAGACCGTCAGCTCTTCGAAGGCATTATCAACGAGACGATTGACGACCTCAGCCTCTTTCTTCATGTCTTCAATTCGCTGCTCCGCAGCCTCAGCTCGCTGAATAGCCTCCCACACTTGCTGCCTAAGCACCTTAGCTCGTTTGGTTGCAGCCTCCTCAGCACTTTTAGCTGCAGCTCCCATCTCATCAGCTCGCTTCTTAGCCTCCTCGGCCTGTTTCTCGGCAGTTTCAGCTCGCGCCAGAGCAGCATCGACCTGACGATGAAGCACTTCAGTCTTCTCTTCTGCAGCTGAAGCCCGCTGCTCGTCCAGTGCAGCCTGTTGCTCAGACTGCCTCAGATCTTCTTTCACCTTGAGCAGCTCATCCTTTAGCATGGCGTGCTCATTTTCCATTTTCTTCAGGGCCTCCTCAGCTGCTTGCCTTGCAGCGTTTGCCTCAGCGATCTGAGCTTCCTGACCTTCTATTCTGCCCGAGGTTAAGCGAGCTAAATCATCAGTAGCCGCCTCCAGGTCGAATTCCAGCTTCCTCATCTCATCCTTGGTAGCCCTTGTCTCCTTTCTTCGCTTCATTGCAGCAAGGGCACCCTGGAAATTATGAACAGATTAAAATCTAGTCAAGTAAGGAAATCAGCAGATGAGGAAAAATAACTTACCAGCATGTAATGGCGAGCTGCGAACTCATCTAGATCCTCGCCCCTAAGACACCTATTTTCCAAGACATTCGCGTGATTGAGCATAATTGTTGCCCAGTTGTCAAGGAAGGAATTTAAGTATCTTCCTCCAGGACCCAGCTCGATATCTGATCTGGTTGGTGAAGGAGTTCTCTCGCGCTCCGGGATATCGCGCGCATCATCATGAGAACCACCGCGTCGCGATACAACGGTACGCCTAGTCACATGCCCGCTGGGGCCAGCTCGGGTTGCCTGAGGAGCAACCTTAGAAGGAGCATCACCTTTTCCAGGCTGCGAACTGGAAGTCAGAGGTGACTGAAGATTTGCAAAAACATTTGAAAGAGGCACCTCGCTAGGAGCAGCAGTTGAGGGAGCAGTGGCTCTAGCAGCAGCATGCACCTCGCTGGGAGCAGCAGTCGAAGGGGCAGTGGCTTCAGTGACAACAGGCACTTCGTTGGATGCAGCGACCGCAGGAGCCTGGTCCTGGGCAGATGGTTTAGAGCGTTTTGAGGGTGCTGCTGGAGTGGCCAAGTCTTCGGCAGGCCGTTTTGTTGAAGGAATCGAGGAAGCTTGAAATACAGTGGGACTTGCAGGAGGAGATTTCATGAGTACAAGTTTCCTCCTGTTGGCTGGGAGTTTCGTAGAAGAAGGAACAGGGGCTGGAACACGAGCTGGGGATGGCAGTGAAGCCCTGGAGTAGATATGTGATGTGGAGAAGAGGATGGATCAACCTGTGCAGTAGAGGCTGCAGGGACTGGGTCTGATCTTGTCCGAGCTGGAGCAGGAACTGAAGAAGAAGTTTTTCTAGACGCACCCTTTGAAGGGGTGCGAGTTGAAGACGATTTCGCCTTCGTTGGTGTGCGAGCTGAAGATGATTTTGCTTTAGATGAAGCGCGAGCAGGAGCACTTCGAGATGAGGTCTTCCGAGCTGGAGAAGGTAAGCGAGTGTCATCCGCTGATGATGAAGAGACTGATGGCGGAGGTCGGGAAGCAGACGCATCCTGAACTGGAACCTTAAAAACAGAAGGAAGTCTAGGTTTGTCACTCATCTTGCCTATATCTTCCTCAGCTCGCAGAAGAAGGGATTCCTTAGAAGGAGCAAGGCTGTAAGCTCTAAGGATAGCATCGTCAAATTTGCTGCTGATGCCCGCGTCCTCTGATTTGGCGAGCTTGTCAAGAGCTCGTTCCTCCTCGCCGCTGAGAGGAGACTCGTCCATTTTCAACACTGCACAGCAAATAATTAAAAGATGGTAATAAAGATACAAAATAACCTCAGCTCGCTATATTTTCCTTTATGAATACCTGGTTTCAGGACAAAGCTGAAATTTTGGAGATCTGCAAGAGATGGGCACGAGATATAAAACCAGCTCGTCTTGTACGGTCCGACGTTAGATTTGCCTTTCGCTTCTCCTCTGGGAAAAAGGTCTTTGTGTGGCGACTGACGGGCTGTAAGATAGTAAATACCATCTGGTTTCTCTCATTCTCCCGTACTCAGGGCCTTGAAGGAGTAGAACTACTGAATAATTTTCGGTGTAGGGGGACGAAGGCCGTTCCTGAGGAAGGCTATAGCTAGCGAGATCAGCTGCGTATAAGAGTTCGGAGTCAACTGAAATGGCGCGAACTTGACCTTGTTAAGAAATGCGATCAAGTACGGTGGAATGGGGAACCGCAACCCCTGCTCGAGATGCTGAGTGCTAACAGCGATGAATCCCCTGGGCGGATAACACGCATGATTGCTTGAATCAGGCAGCAGTATGCGGCAACCAAAAGGGATGTAGAATTGCTTGACAAGTCCTTCCACCTCAGGACGCTTCAGCGATGTGGGATGACGAGCGAGCGTATCACGAGCCTCTCTTCCCTGTATAGCGTGAGCTCGGGCTTTATCATGCTCACGAGCTTCATTGCTTAGAATCATTCCCTTGCGAGTTCCGCTTGTAGACATCTAAAAAAAAAAAAAAAAAAAAAGAAACGCCATATTCAATAAATATAAGACTCGGAATGACGAAGGTATAATAAAACATCATTGCAGGTACAACAATGGTGATGGAGCAAAATGAACCCAAAACAGAAAGTTTGAAGAAAAATATGCCTCACCTTGAACTGTTGATGAGATGAAAAACGGCGAGAAAGGATGATGGTTTCGTGAAAAGGTAGTGGGTCCTGGTTGCTTGAAAGCTTGAACACTTGTTTGCTTCGAGTGGAAATGGCAGATGAAAGAAGAAAATGAAAAGGGCCCATCGGTTTATATAGACAATCGAGCATGAACCCCAACCGTCAGATCTTTGAAAAGAGTAACCGTCATAAATCTGACGGTGCAGCGCGAAGCACGGCTTTGGAAATCATGCAGTCGTCAGTTGAAAGACGTGCGCATTAAATACGCGTGTAAAGGACGTGCAGGCGTCGCTTTAGTTACCATCTGCATGATCGCCACGTGTCACAACTGAAAAGGTGGAATTTGAAAGTGCACAGGAGCAGTTATGAAGGTTAGCGTGCCAAGGAAGCTAGTTTTTACCAGCAGTTCCAAACTCCCAGCTCGCAGAAGCGAACTGAGAGCTAGGGGGCTAATGTTATATGTATTTTTCGGACTCATTAATTGGGCTGGTAAAAATCCAAATTAAGCCCATTTCAGACCTAATAAGAAGGCCCAATAAGGTCAACCCAGTCAGAGCCCATCAAACGAGACTTAGATATCAACTCCAGGCCCAGCAGAGGGCACAGCTCATCTCAGTATCTTGTCAGCTCGCTGCAACGAGCTCGTTTCACAGCTCACCTCATGCACAGCTCGTCTCCCAGCGAGCTCGAGCTCGAGACCACCATGACACGTCAGCTCGCTCAGACGTGTAATAAGTACAGTATCTTCCAGAACAGGCAGTTACCAAGTTCAACCATGATTCTCTCTCCGAATATGGCAATTGCCCAGTCAAACCATGATTTCCTCATCAGATATGGAGATCAATTCAAATTCAAATTCAGATCAACATTATCTTGAGATAATTATAGTAATTTTCTGATATTATCTAAATATATTAGGAAGTATAATTAATTTATGATTTTTTTCCTTATTTTTCCCAATTGTTTAGGAATGTAATTAATTCAGGATTCTCTTCCTGATTTGCTACAACCAGAATTGTAACACTTCGTTCCCTATAAATAGGGATTGGAATCATTGTAACATCATCATACAATATTCAATAATATACTGTCACTCTACAGAATTAAAGAGACAGACAGTCGTGGACGTAGGCCTATTATTGCCGAACCACGTAAAAGTTTCGTGTTCCTCGTTTGATCATCTGTTTCTGTCTTTGTCTTTTCTTGGTATTTGTGCTTTCTCACATTGATTGCAGATATTGGGCATTGATTACTCGTCGACTGAATTCCAACGTCGACACTATCAGTGCGAGGTTTCCTTGATTACTTGAGATTTGATTTTTTGGCTTTTTGTGCCCTTTATTAAAAAAAAAAAAAACATAAAGAGAGAGAGTGTGTTAAATTTTTAAGGGAAAATTACACTAAGTAACCTGGACGTATTGGGTTATTGCAATGATGGTGTGAGTTTACCCTATATTACACTAAAGTACCTTTGACTGAATTTGACTAACGTTGAGACAAATATAAAGTTGGCACCACAACGGTAAATTGGTATTTTCCTATATAAAAATTATAAATGAATAAAAATAGCTATCATTTGCCACGTCACATTCAAACTTAAATATTATTAAAAGTTAGTAATATTAATATTAGTAAACAATAAATGAATAAATAGAATTATATAATAAAAGAAATAAAAATAGAAACAATTTGGAAGAAGATCTAGAGATTTTTCTAGATCCTTCATGAGATCAAAACGATCTCATAACAAAATTATTAAAAAAAATAAAAAAGAGAACAAAACAAAAGAAATGAAACTTAAATTTGGATGGGGCTTTGGACATATTTTCTCCCACACCCTAGATTGTATTATCTCATCATATGGAATATGAAATATATATATATATATATATATTGCATCAACTATAAGCATCACTCAACCTTTCAAAAACCCCATCTGACCCTCCTTACAACCTCTACGTTTAATCTATAAGAAAACTCACTCTTAGGCAAATCAACGGTTATCATGTTAAACCCCTCTAGAGTTCAAATACTCAACAGCCAAGATCGAGCCCCTGAATAATCAAAACGCTCTCACTAGACTTGCAACAATTCCGTAAGGGAAAAGCTTGATGGGTGATTGATTATGATTGGTTTAGACCTTTAATGATGTAGCCAGAAAAGTAGTGGCAACGAAGAGGCCTAGGGAGGCTAAGAAACTATTGTTTTGGGATGTAAGAGAAGGAGAGAGTTGAAAGGAAAATGGAGACTGAAGTTATAAGAGATAGAGACAATGAAGTAAAACCAGAATATGAATAAGTTGGTATGGTGGTGAGAGTTAGGAAAGTAGAATTATTTCTAGTGGAGAATTTTGTTTGAGAGAAGAATGAGTGGGTTTAAATTGAACATAGAAATTTTAAGTTTTACACCTAAAAAAATAGAGAAAAATTGTTGTGATTATTGATGATTAAATATTGATGGTAGTGGGTTTTAGATTTTTTTTTTTTTTTTTTTTTAGGGTTAAAAAAAAAAAGAAGAAATGGGAAGAGGGAGGGAGGGAGGGAGGGAGGGGGGATGAGCAACGACAGAGTGATTCTATTAGATTTAATCATTGTCAAAGTGATTCTGTTAGATTTAATCATTGTCAAGATAATCGTATTTGGATGGATTAATTTTCAAAATGTATTGAAATTTGAAAGTTACTTCTCTAATTCTTAAATTTTTTATTTGTTGAATAATTTTCATGAATTTGGATGGATATGATTTTCAGAAAGTTTGGAAGGTTGCTATTTTAATTGTTAAATAATTTTATTTATTTGATTTTTCATTATTTTAATTTATTAATTACTTGATTTTTATATTAATTATATATAATAGGGTATTTGTGTCATTTCTTCTAAATGAGTGGTCAAATCATTAAGTTTGACTCAGTCAACTAATTGTAAGGTATTTATGTGTAATTTAATCGAAACTCGCACCATCATTATTATTAACCGGTAGTTTTAGGTATTATAGTGTAATTTTTCCATCTTTTAATAATATTTAAGTTTGAATGTGACGTGGCAAATGATTGCTATTTTTATTCATTTATAATTTTTATATAAAAAAATACCAATTTACCCTTGTGGTGCCAACTTTATCTTTGTCTCAACGTTAGTCAAATTCAGTCAAAGGTACTTTAGTGTAATATAGGGTAAACTCACACCATCATTGCAATAACCCAATACGTCCAGGTACTTTTGTAAGTAAGGGATAGGTGTTTGACAATGTAGGGGAGGATCCACCGTAGATGTCGGGGTCACATGCCTCCCTCAAATATAATAATAATAATAATAATAATAATAAATAGTAGGTCGTGTTTTGGTTTGTGTGCACAGTACAGTATACTACTCAGAAAAAGCTGCAGCTTTCATTAAGTAGTATTATTTATTATTAATTTATTTTAAAAGTTGCATCCCTTTACTAGACTATTAGGCCAACTCCAATGGAGCATCAAATTGCTGTAAACCAATTTGGTGCTCAAAATAAATCTAATATTACATCAATTTAATATTAGTATACGAATTTTTATGTAATTTTTGGTGTTGGAGTTACAATTAAACACCAAATTTAATGTTTAACGGTTCACAACACCAAATTTTCCTTGAGCCACACTTAAACCTTTTTGATTTCTTAAAATTCTAACAATATCCCTTATATAATAACTATAACAATTTTTATTTCATTTATATCCTTTACTATAATTAATATATTTATACAATTTAATTAATAATTATAAATAGAAATTACATTATTATAAAAAAATTATACCATTGGAAATATTTCATTGAGATCTTTAAAATGAATATAATATTGAATATGTTTTATTATATTTTTAAGTTTTTAATATATATTATAAGTAATATATTAATATAAAATAAATTAAATTATTTAATATACATTCAAAATATTATATTTAATAATTACTTGATAGAATTGGTAATATTTTTAATACAAAAACTCAATAATTTTTTAAATAGCAATAACATTAACATTACTATTACCTTAAATTAAGCATACATGATTAAAAAAAAAAAACAATAATAACATAACTTAAAAATAAAATACTTGACATTGGAGATTCCAAACAACCATTTAGAAATTTGGAAGGTCATCTCCACTTCCTCCATAACCACCAAAATACTTGTCAAATGCATTGGATGATCCGCTTCCTTCTTGAAATTGTTGCTCATGAGACATTTTTTCATAAATTCTCTTTTATTCACTTCGAAGAATATCACGTAGAATTGGATCTTTTATGGAATCTACATCCTTTAGTAAAATTTTATTTTCTTCGCGTTATTCTTGCAACTCTAATTTTTTTGTCTCATTTTGAGCTCGTAACAGTTAGAGTTCATAACTTTTTTAGAGCATAGATTGAGTTTCATTAAACTTACCTATAATTTGCTCACTATCTTTTTTTATGGATTTAAAATATTTTAGCATCTCATCTCCTTGTTTCTTTTTCATTTTTTCTTTATTCCTCCCAACAGGCCGCTCAATTGAATCATTATTATCATTAACATCATTAACTTGCTCTTCAACGGTAAAATCTACATTTAAATCAATATTAAATGAAGACGCTCTCGCAGACTTTGACGCGATTGAGTCTGATTGTGATACTTCAGTGCAATCATATATTTTTCGACGGCCTGGAGTTTGCATGCTATTAATATCATAATATTTCTTTGTATCTTTAAGGAGGGGTCAGACATGATCAAATTTGAATCCTTTACTATAATTTGGATCTTGTGTCAATAAGGCTTTGACTTGATTTAACTGCACAATGCGATCAAAAATTAAAACTATAAAAAATGGAATCGAAATTAGAATAAAATGAATTTCATAAAATATGAATAACTGCAATTTAGAAAATACTTACAATATTTTGTTCGAAAGCACCACTTAGATTTAAATTTTCAATTTGTCTAACACATCTTCTTAACTTGCTAATTGCCGCATTGATTACTTGCATTCGAGCCGTCAAAGATCTTCTAGGTCGAACTTGAGTGATATGCGTCGGTAACGCCATATGATACTCAGTCTCTATGCAAGACTAAAATTGAAGACTAGATTGGTTTATGCCTATAATTGCATTTTGGGAAACATCAAGATATACATGACAAAGAAGTTAGTCCTCTTCATTCGAATATGAAGAACTTCGTAGAGTATTTTTAGACTTATCACCTAAACTCTTGCTTGATGACATTTTTGTAAAGATATATGTTTACTGGTTGGAAGTAAAAGAGAAAGATATTTTAATTTTGAGAAAGAGCCATTATTTATAGATCAATTGTGGAAGAGATAAGCATACCATTTAACGGTTATGATTAAACCACTTTTGATCCAACGGTGGAGATCATATCATGTTAGATTTTTATGTCAGACCTAGGATAGAGTGTGGAAGAGATAAGAATACCGTTTAACGGTTAGGATCAAACCACTTTTCATCTAACGGTGGAGATCATATCATGTTAAATTTTTATGTCAGACCTATGATAGAGTGTGGAAGAGATAAGAATATCGTTTAACAGTTAGGATCAAACCACTTTTCATCCAACGGTGGAGATCACATAATGTTAAATTTTTGTGTCATACTTAGGATAGTGTTAGATTAATTATTAAGATAAAATCATCATCTTCTTTTTGGTAAAACAAACATACTTTATTAATGATAATAATATTTTATAATAAATTAAAAAAATTATGTGAGAAATTAATAATTGTTTTTTTATATATTATGTGTAATTTATTTGAGAATAAGATTTTATAATGGGGTGGATAATAAAATAGTTAGATAAAAAATTAGTTGGAAAAATGAAATGGATAAAAAATTAGGTGGAAATATAATGAGAATAATTTATGGTAAAAAAATTAAAAAAAAATTGTGAGTATTGAATAATTTTTTAATATATTGTGAGTAATTATTTGAGAATAAAATTTTATATGAAATAAATTAATTAATATTGGTTAAAGAATTATATATGGAATATTATTTGAAGATACTTTTTGCACCAATTTGGTGTCAACACATTGGAATAAAAAAAAAATTGTTGTTGACACCAAATGGTGTCAAATTTGGTGCTTAACATTGGAGAAGGTCTTAGGTAAGTAATGATCATATTATTTTTTATTATTATTTTATTGTTACGATTTCTTTTTTTTTTAATGGTTTATTAATTTTTTTAACACTATTATTTACCATCCCTAGTTTTTTTAAATAACCGAAAATAATGTAAAAAAATTGTTGAAATCAATTAAGATAAAATATTAATAGCACGATCTAAAAAATTATTCTCATATAAGAGAAATCGATCCACGTAAAAATGAAAGAATAATCCATATAAAAATGAGGGGTTTATCCACATAAATTAGTGGAAAAAGTACTACTACCAAGTGTAAAACCATGTCTCTTGTGTGGGGTTGTGGCAGCGAGCTACTATTATTCCTATTTCAACATAATTAACTTCCATTTTTATCACTTTTAATATACCTAATTTTCGTATCTCTAATATTTTTCCTATTCATAATTAATTAATGTTAAATATCCTTTTCCATATAAGTATTATTTACTCATATTTTTTATGTGCTATGCAAACATCCTTTGGCAATTTATAATTTCACTGAATATTTTTTTTTCTTTTTTTGTTCATCTTCACTTGACATTTTATCACGTACCAAGTTAGCTTTCTAAATTAATTATTTCTTTCTGATTGTCCTTGTACTATCATGATTAATTTTTTTTTTATATTTATTTTTTGTTTACTTTATAGTTTTACTTTATTTAAAATAAATAAAAATTAAAAGTTTTAAAAATTTATAACATTACTTATAATATGTATAAATCAATTTTCATTGTATAAATTTATTATTGTTTATTATAAATATATTTTTTATTGTAAAATTAGACTAAAATTATATTTTCTAATGAATACATATGATTTGTGTCTTATTTTAATTAATAATTTTTTAAGTAAATAATACCAAATTATATCCACTTGAGTATTAGTAAAATTATTATTAATTTTTAAAAATTTCTTATTATGTTTTCATTCATTATGAAGCAATTATGGAGAGATATATAAATAGAAAATCAACAATTAAGTTAAAATAATCTTTTTCAAAGAAAAATTGTGTTGAAATCAATTTGTTGGATCTCTCTACCAATCCAGGGCTTCAAACTAAAATATAATATTATAATCCTAATGTCTGTGAGCAAGTTTGGAGAGCATATTTGCTAAAAGGTCCTTGTTAACCTCAAGAACACAATTTTCCTATGAGACCTTTTGGAGAAAAGTCTAGGAGATTTAACCTTGTTTGCTTTATTGAACATTCTACTTGGTTAAAGTACAGTATAACAAAAGATGTGGTATAGTGTCTAAGATGTTATCTTTTCAAACCAAAGATTGGAAAACAAACGGGTGGTGACTCTTTTGTTGGTGAAAGGTTTACAAATTGAAAGAAGAAAGATTACTTAATGCAACATGCTAAAAGTAATGCCTATAAAGATTCTTGGAGCAAATGTGAAGATCTATTAAATCAAAATCAACATATTGAGTCAACTATAAACAAACAGTTAGATTAAGCCCGAATTGAGTATCGAACTCGCTTACGTATTTCAATTGATTGCAATTATTATTATTTTTTTAGGCAAGGACTTCCATTTCAAGGACACAATGAATCAAACAGATCTAGCAATAAAGACAATTCCCTTGAATTTTTACATTGGTTATTCCTCAAAATGAGAATGTAAAACCTATGACACTTAAAAGTGGTCCTAAAATTTTGAAAATGATGGCACCTAAGATTCAAAGAGACATAGTAAGTGTTATTTCAATTGAAATTATTAATGCAATTATTAGAGATATTGGTAATTCATTGTTTTCGCTTATTGTGGATGAATCTTATGACATATCTTCGAAAGAGCAGATGACTATTGTATTGAGATATATGGACAAGAAAGGTAATGTAATTGAGTGTTTTATAGGTATAGAGTATGTTACTGATACTTTTACACTTTCACTTAAAACGGTTATCAATTCTTTTTTTAAGAAATGGATTAAGCATTTCTAGATTGCGAGGATAAGGTTTTGATGGAGCAAATAATATGTAAGGTGAATTTAATGGTCTTGAAGCACTTATTTTAAAAGAGAATGTGAGTGTTTTTTACGTGCATTGTTCTACCCATTAACTTCAATTAACTTTTATTGTTGTGGCAAAAAGTCATATTGATATTACTCATCTTTTTTATTGGATTACTCAAGTAGTAAACGTTATTGAAGCATCTGCTAAGCGTTGTGATATTCTTCAAGAAAAACAAGCAGTTAAAGTTTTTGAAGCACTAGAAAATGATGAGCTTTCAAGTGGACGGAATTTAAATCAACAAACTATTCTTAACTCTTAAGAGACCAAGTGATGCATGTTGGGACTCACATTATCATACAATACTCAAAATAATTTCCATGTTTCTTCTATTGTAGAAATACTTGATATATTAGTGGATAATGGATTGAATTAGGAGCAAAAATATGAATCAAAACTTTTATTGGATACAATAGAAACATTTGATTTTATTTTTGGTCTTCATTTGATGAGAATAATGTTGGGAGTTACATATGAGTTGTCACAAATACTACAAAAAAAAGATCAAGATATCATCAATGTCATGACTTTAGTAAAAGTAAGCAAAAAACGACTTCAAACAATGAGAGAAAATGGGTGGGATTCTTTATTGAATTAGGTTTTTGCTCTTAGTGAAAAACATGAAATCCAAGTTATTGACATGGATGATTTGGTTATGCCTCGAGAGAGATCAAGGCGTAAAACTCCGAAGATAAACAATATGCATCATTATCAAGTAGATTTATCTTATGTTGTGTTAAATTAGCAATTTCAAGAACTAAATAATTGGTTTCTAGAGATAAATACTGAATTATTTCTTTGTGTTGCATGTCTTAGTCCAAGAGATCAATTTCATGCATTTGACAAACAAAAACTTATTCAACTTGCTCAATTTTATCCAAGAGACTTCTCTTTTATTGAGCTCGTGGCACTTGAAAATTAATTTGAAAATTATATTGCAGTCATGTGCTCTAATATTGAATTTTTAGAATTAAATGGCCTTACAGATTTGACATGAAAAATGGTTGACGAAAAAAAAAAAAAGATAAGATTTTTCCATTAATTTATTTGTTCTTGACATTGCCATTATTACTACCTATTGCAACTACTACCGTTGAAAAACATTTTCTACAATGAATATTGTAAAGGCTGAATTACGTAATTGAATGAAAAATCAATAGTTAAATAATAGCTTGCTTGCGTATGTGGAAAATGATATTTTTGATAAAATTGATAGAGTAGTTATCATGAAATGATTTCAAAATATGAAACCTCGTTGAAGAAAATTATAACTTTACATAATTTACGTCATTTTTATATGTTTATTTATTTTAATGATTTCATTAGGATTTTTAAGCATAAGACTATTTGTTTTATTTAAATCTTATGTATGTTTCATTTTATTTAAACTATATAGTATTATTGAAACTCGTTTTACATTAAAACATTATATATTTAGTAAGTTCCTAATTTTTTACATTTTTATTAATTTATTCATATGCTCCCGTCATCAAATTTTCTAAGTTCACCACTAGATGGATGATCATGAAATTGCATGATGAGGCATGAAACCAGTTTAAAACACAAGAAAAAGGACAAAGTCATGATAAGCAATGTGAGAAGCACCCATATACATATGTATGTATGTATGTATGTATGTATATATAAATATATATTCTGCTGAAAGTAAGCATGAAATATGCAAATTGAGAAGCAAGCAGCTGAACGAAAAAAATAAGAAAGAAATCAGTGAAGAGAAGAGAAGAAAAGAAAAGAAAAGAAGAGAGAAAAAAAATCATTGGACTTGATTTGGTGTACAATAAATTTAGTTTCAAATTAAATTTGCTGGTTTGATTTTTTTTTTTTTTTTTTGAATTTTAAATAGGTTGTTATGTTGTTTCTAGGTGAGGAAGGACTCAAAGATAATATAGGTGCTAATGGTTTCAAATAGAGCCTGAAACTTAATTCATGAGTGAATAGTTTATTTTAAGTAAATTAACTTAATTATGTTTATTTATATTTCAGTTTTGTATTATTTATTTGAAAGTAAATTATTTAATTAGTTAATTGATTTTACTCATTATGAATTATAATTGACAATTGGATATACGTATTAGAAATTCCAATCGAAATTGATTATTTTCGGTTTGAGTTATTATATGAAAAGTTTCATAATATTTTAAGTATTAATTTACAGGTGTTTGAGAAAAATATTCATTAAGAATTATGAATATATTCATAAATAAAATTATTTATGTTTGTATATGGAAATTGTTTGCAATATGAAATGAACGAATTGAGAATTTTAGAACATTAGGATTGTACCCTCTTCTCTAACGGTTAAGTTACATAGTTGTAAGTCCTAGAGTTGCCTAGTATGTGTATGGTAGATGTTGAGGAGTGTCATTGAGTCGCCTACCACATGTATGATAGATGTTCTACTTGCTCTACGTGTGTGATGATGTTTTCCGTCACGTATGACAACAATTATCCCTCACTCTGTACGTGTTTTGAGTATCTCTATCACGTACAATAGATATTTCTAGACATTAGATTGGTGTAGATTGAGATTTTATTTTGATAACTAGTATACTATGTTAGTTGTTATTGAAATTAAGGAAATGATTTATTTAACTTTCAAAAGTTATATTAACCCAATGGACGTTAGCACTTATTTTTATATTTTTAAAATCATTTCTCAGATAACTGTCGGGTCTCAATGAAAATCTCGGGACAAGAAAGGATGAGCCACTCAATCAAATGATGCAAAAGAATTATATTTTGATATTATATATGTATTTCATATATTACATGACATCTCAACATGTATATGTATATTTATACTTTAATGTAGTAGAATGTTTAGTCACTGGTCAGTTTCTTGTGTTTTTGCTGTAAAGCTAGAAGATGGTATAAATATATTAGATAGTTGTGTTTTTCCTATAGAAAAAAGTTTGTTTTACATGTTTTGCAAAACAGAACTTGTGCTTGAAATATGATTTGAAAGAAGGACGGAGTCCTAAGTAGTTGAGATTTAAGATATTTTCAAAGTGTTGATTTTTTTGTATCATAGGATGAAATTATGTGTGTGGCTGAGTTTGTGATTAATTATTTATGAAATAATATTGAAATAAAAGGAAAATAAAACAGTATTTAACAATTTCTTAATCACTGTAAAATAGAATTCAGGAAATATAATGTGAAATTTGGTACTAAAATAAAAGAGTTAAAACATTATTCTAATCTAATGACTATTTAACTTGAGCCATGTGAGTAATGTTAAAATGGTATTAATAATGATTAACATGATACGATAAACTATTCTAAACTACTAATTAACTTGTGCTATATGAGTGCGAAGTTTAAACATCTCATTTAAGACAAAAATAATATTGCTATGCTATGAATTTATAAATTATTTTGTTCAGCAGTCGCATGGAAGCATTTAATGAAACAAAACAATCATTATTTTCGTTTTGTTTGGGTATTTATACTTGAGGAGCCCCTTTTCTTGCCATGAGACTGTGAAACTTTGAATTTTTTGAATAAGGTGCACTACTTCTCTCCTTTATGTCGTTTTCGATAAATTTATGACATAAAAATATTTTTAAAAAATACAACTAAATAATTTATAATTTAAAATTTTTTAAAATAATAATTAAATAATTAATAATTTATTTTTTAAATACTTTATTTATAAAAATATGCTTTCAAAATATCTATTTTTAAAAACCTAGTTGGAGAAGTTGTATTGATATCTAACCACAAAATAAGCTAATAACAAATGAAGACTTTAATTACTTTCAAAAAATAAAATGAAGACTTTAATTATTGTGATTAGTTTATTCAAAGAGGATAATAATAAATAAAGACCGCCGATCGAAAAAGTAATAATAATAAATAAAGACCGAGGTCCGTGAGACACGGAGCATCTAACTTCCCTACACAGCACCAAAAAAAAAAAATTTGATTTTTGCAGTATTTAAAGGAGCCCAAAAGGTGTTGTTTTCTACTCAAGACATTCTCTTGCTTGGCTAGCCATCTAGAAATAATCTCATTCTCTGGTTTGAAGTGCTTCCATACGTTGAGGTATGTATTTATATCTTCCATCTTATTTTTTAGAAGTAAAAATTGTGTTGATAATATTAATAAATAGATGAATTTTAAAAATGTTATTGAATTTTTTTAACACATTCAATTATTAAGAGCTATAATTTATGAATAAAGATAATAGATTGTGACACTTCGTTATCTTTATTTTTGAATTGTTTTCTTTGTTCACAATCTTTAGTTGGCAACAATTAAAGATGTTAAAAATACTTAAATAAATTTTTCAACATTATTTTTAAAACTCAACATTTTTTTTCTAGAAAAAGAAAGTCTCAAGTCTCAACTATGGAGTACTAATATTGGTTTTTTTTTTTTTTTTTTCTAATTAATAAAAGGCCAGAAACAAGTATTATACTAAAACTAACTAAAGCATTAATCTCCCTTATAAGAGCCTTATATCAAAAATAATATTAAATATATATAAACTAGAAAAGGGTGCCTCCTTATTTGGAAAATAGGGAGGAGGCCAAAAATATTGATAAGATTAAATAATATATTTCTCTATAATTTTGGGTGCACGGGAAAAAGCACAGAGATTAGAGAATTCTCGTGATAGCCTTATGTTTTTCTTCTGATGTATACATTCTTTTCGCGAGCAAATAATAGACATCCTGATAAAATTTTATATAATTTTATGTTAAATATTTTTTGAGTAATACTACACTATTCAAAAATTTATCAAAAAATTTACTCAAATCTATTATTCAAATGTGTATACATATAATTATTATATCATAATACATTATCCCAAAATTAATGTGATAATTACAAATCAGTTTGTCATATCATTTAAATAGATTTTTGATAATATAGCATTATTTATATTATATATATGTATATATATATTTTCTCTTTTAGATGGATAAAAATAGATAAATAAATGTTGAAATCATAAATTTAAGAAAAAAATTTTAAGTTAGTATAACTTGATGGTATATGTATTATTTACATATTAAGCTCATGGTGAAACAAACAAATAAACTCACCAATATATAATTTTGAAATTGGTAAGAAATCCTTTCATGTTCTTCAAAAAAAAAAAAAAAAAAGAAATCCTTTATGACTCGCTACTAATTGTCAATAGCATTCCTTTTAAGGGTTATGGTAGATTCATATAAAATATTGACTAAAAGTGATTTTAATATCTATTTACTTTTCTATGTTTATGGTAGATTCATATAAAATATTGACTAAAAGTGATTTTAATATCTATTTACTTTTCTATGTTCACTCAATCAAGGATTAAAAAGGTGAATCGAAATCAAAATTAATTATAATCATTGGATTGAGTATAAAACTATAAATTCATAGATAAATATTAAAACCACTTTTGTAAGTTAATATTTTGAGTTAATGTAGCCTAATTTATATTTTAAACACCTTGAAGTTCAATAATAGCGTAGAGTGGAGTCAGTTGAGTAGTAAAGGTTGTACTCCTCTCATGACTAGTTATGGATTCAAATCTATGCACCTTCCATTTTTTAATAAAATTTCATCCCCTGTCCCTCACCCAAAAAAAAAAAAAAAAGTTCAATAATATATCAAACATTTTTTTTTTTTAAAAATAGTTTTTGTCTACCTTACTTTTGCATAAAATAAAAAAAAAGAAGAAGAAAAATATAGTTTGCCTAACTGCATCTAGAATTTGTTGTAAACGTTTATAAAGTTTTGTTAGATACCATTTATGGTGGAGGACTCATCAAACATGAGTCATTGCCAGGCCTCTGCCATTAAGTCACGTTAGACCATGTGTGCGCGTTTATAAAAGTTAGTGGCCAAGATATCTCATGTGAAATCAAGTATTAGGTCCATATAAATGGGCATGTTCAATAACTAAATTCCATCTATATCTTAATCTTTTTGTCATGACAACAGTCAAGTACACAATTTATAACGTTTGGTACATAGTGGGAGTGGACCATGGATCAACGTGTGCTCAAGGCATTTAGACGTGAAAGATGTATGTCAAATCCTTCGACTCATACAACAAAATCCTGACCTCTTCCGAGGAAGGACTCCTCAACGCAACACAACCCTGCATTTAGCTGCAAGACTCGGAGACAAGCGTGTTGTCGATAAGATACTCAACCTTAAGCCTTCGTTTCTCTATGAGAAAAACCAAAATGATGAAACTCCAATGCATATTGCGGCCAAGGCTGGCAATGTTTCTGTGATTAAAGTGATGCTTGAACATGATGATAATAATATAAATCTATGTGGTCAAGAGCACATTTTATGTATGAGAGACAACCAAGGTAACATACCTCTGCATAACGCTGTTAGGAATTATCACGACTTATCATCAGTCTTATTGATAAATAAGCATCGTGAAACAATGTTGTTTGAAAATAATGCGAAGCAGTCTCCACTATCTATCGCGGTTGATACAGGTTCAACTTACATTGCATGGTTTATCATGAAAGAAAATCCATCCTCCCTTTACTATAGAGGACCCAATGACTTGACGCTTCTCCATTATGCTGTCATAAACCAAAATTATGGTGAGACTATAATTCTTACAAGTGCTTTTTTTTTTTTTTTTTAGTTTTGTTGAAAGTATGATTATCAATCAGGTTATGTTTCTAACTACCATTCTTATAAATCTACTAGCGTACTTTAAGATTCAAAAGGTTCTTAACTAATTGTAATTTTAATTTTCATTTCAGTTTCCGTGGTTGAGATAGTGCATAGAAAAGAGGAGCTAATCAAAGAGGTAGACAAAGACAAAAGGAATCCACTTCACTATGCTGCGGTCTTGGGTAATGTGGCAATTGCTAAGAGGTTATTAGAAGCAGATGCATCATCCTCAGTTGCATATGATAGAGACTGCAATGGTCAGACACCTCTTCACTTAGCAGCCAAGTATGGCCAACCAGATATCTTAAGATTGATTTTGATCGACTACTCGGATTCCATTGAGGTGGTAGATGAAATGCAACGTAATATCCTCCATCTTGCAGCTCTAAATGGAAAAGATGATACTGTCAGATTCATTTTAAGTTTGCCTGAGATGGAAGATTTGATTAACTCACCTAATGTAGATGGAAATACCCCTTTGCATCTTGCTGCCTTGAATTCCCATAATAATGTGTTTGATATTCTCTCCAGAAACAATAAGGTGAACAAAAGAGCAACCAATTCTAATCAACAGACTGCTCTAGCAATCGCTCGGTCGTCTAGGGATGCTAAATTGGACATCAAAAAGGTTCATTAAATATTAGCATTGCTAGTTGATTTATTCTGAATTTGGATCCCCTTCTAATATGAGTTTTTACATAACCTTATCTACTTTCATGACCACTTTTACTTTGTCAACAACTAATTACATGTTTCAAAAGGATTAGGAAAAACTTAGCTTAGTAGAGGATCAATATCCATCATCCTATTGCGGTTTTATAATTGATTTCTTAATTTTGGACAATTTTTAGTAATCATATAACAAATTGTGCAGGAGGAAAAGAGAGACATGGCTCAAGTTGTCTTACTGATGGCAACAATAATAGTCACATTCACATTCACTGCTGCTCTCACCCTTCCAGGAGGTTATAAAGATAAAGATCCACATGAAGGAACGGCGAAACTGGTTGGAAAACCAGGTTTCAAGACGTTTGTTATTAGCATTGCCATTGCTATGACTTCAGCCATGACTGCTGCAGTTCTAGCTCTTGGGCAGATTCGCAACATGAAACATGGACGTCTTGGAGATGTGGACTTAATGTTTCCAGCCACTATCTTGGTTTATTTCGGACTTCTATCGATGTCAGTGGCATTCATGACAGGATTATACGTGGTTTTGTATACCAATTCAGTCCTTGCTATAGCGGTCATTTCAATTAGTTGCGTTTTTCCTTACATGATGATCTTCTTAGCGATAGTTTAGAGGTAGGAATGCACCGCTTTGAAGAGTACGTTTTCTTCACTACATTTTCCCTCCTCTACTTGAAGCGGTACCATTTTCCCTCTAAGGTCTCTACTTGGAGTAGTACTATCTGCCATAGACAGGATTAGCCCTCTGGTCTCTACTTGGAGCATTTCTATCTGCTACAATATCTGTCACCACAGACAGGGTTACCCCTCTAAGGTCTGCACTTAGTACTATCTACCATAGACAGGGTTGACGGGGTCCTCCCTCTGGCTAAGAAGTGGGCTAATAAGTTGCCCTACCTTTTGGAGTCTACATATATAAGGTGGTACGACAGACAAATAGAATCTATATTGAATTCTTCTCGATCCATGGTTCATGTAAATTTGGTAGTGGCATCGCTAGGAATGTTGAGATACTCAGTACGGTTCCTGTGGCTCAAATCAAATCTAGGTCATCACACAGCGGCCTTGGAGTTTACATCAACAATATAAAAGAGGTTTAATTTAATTTGTGTTAGATTATGTCAAATATTCTGTCATTATTGGAAATAATTTATTTTCTATTGTAATTACATTGTCAATAGCTATTTATTGTATGAGATAAAAGATTCTACTCTTAATATCTACTGTATTAATTTCGTGATGTACATATATTTTCTATAAATAAATTAATATGATAATTTCACCCCAAATCCTAAATCTATTATGGTATTGGATCCCCTAGGGCAATCTCCTCTTCTTTTCATCAATCGTACCATAAACATTGTAGATATCATCAAACACAAAAATAATGGCAATCACACCGGTTAGTATTATTCTTCTAGATCAAGCTACCTACTAGCTCAAAGTATAAACTCCCAATATCCAGAAATAGCAATCCACCACTCTGTCCCTTGCAAAAGGCAACTTATGCGAAACTCCAATGCATATTGCTGCCAAGGCTGGTGGAGTTTCTGTAATTGAATTATCTATAGATTATGATAAAATAGAATGGTAATTGGAATTGGGCAAGTGAACATTTTATGGATGATAGACAACTAAGGTAACACACCTTTGCACAATGTTGTGTGAATAATCACAACTTGGTGGCCATCGTATCGACAAATGATGATCCTAACACACTACGATATATTAACAAAGTTAAGCAGTCTACCATTGATGCAAATTTGACTTATATTGCGTGGTTTATTATACATGTATCTTCGATCTACCTTTATAATATAGGACTTGATGACCTAACACTTCTTTGATGTGTTGTCATAAGACAAGATTATGGTGAGCCTGTGATTTTATATTGTAGTATTTTATTAATTAATATGTCTAATATTATGTTTTACAACATAACTAATAGTCAGACTTAACATCATTTGACCGTTAAAATCAAACTTCATTTTTGTTTATTTAAAGCCTTACCTCGAGGTTTTGTGAAATTCGCTCAAATCTAGAATCTTTGCAAAAAGACCTTAAACCTTACCCACCCATTTAAGAGTATAAAAACAAAGGAAAAAAAATGGTAAGAGGGAATGAAATCAATGTAGGAAAAAAAAAAATTTCATTGACTGTGAAACATCTGACGAGTAGGAGGAAAAAAATATTACTATTTCATTAAAACAGTTTTATAGAACATTTTCTCTTAATCTAAACTTTCCAAACTTTTGTGGAATTTAAAAATATGAGTGTATTGAATTCATATTTTTAAAAATATGAGTGTATTGAAGTCATATATATACTCTCATATATGAGTGTATTGAAGTCATATATTTAAAAATAAAAGTTAGCGTGTATTTAATCAAAGTTTGAAAATCATTGTCACCCACTTGAGAGAGAAATGGTGGTGATGAGTGGAGTATGCGGTGGCGTCCCCATTCTCCGGTCCTTCAGAGGGCGGAGCCGCCTCTTCTGCGCGTCGACCAAGAAAGAGAAGGTCATTGTCATATCTGGGCCCACCGGAGCCGGCAAGTCCCGCTTGGCTCTGGAGCTGGCCAAGCGCCTCAACGGCGAAATCATCAGCGCCGATTCTGTCCAGGCACCACCCCACTTCTCTCTATCAATTTTCAATCTTTTTAAAATGGGAAATTTTTTGCTTCAATGTTGTTTCCATTGCAGGTATATCGAGGTCTTGATGTTGGCTCCGCCAAGCCTTCTTCTGCTGATAGAAAGGTCCCTTCTTTTCACATACTTCTGTTTATAGTGTTTTTATATGTTGTGTATGAGTAGTATTACATTTATATGCAAGTGGGTTGCTTTTGGTTGTTTTGGAATGTGAACTCATGCATTTATTTATTGAGAGTAATATCATTGAACCTCATTTTGTATGGGTTTGTTTTTGTTTTTATTAAATAAGACAGACAAGTTATGTAGTTGTTATAGTTACTAGATTTTTGGTTTGTTTATATCGCAGGAAGTGCCGCATCATTTGATTGATATATTGCACCCATCTGAAGGTATGTTCAAATGGGGAGCAGATAAATTTGATAAAGGGTCTTAGTGCATTTTGTGATTAGATTTGTTGATTCTATTGGTTGGATCTTGAAATTTATGTTCTCTTAGAGATTGATCGGTTTATCTTCTTACAGACTATTCTGTTGGACAATTTTTTGAGGATGCAAGGCAAGCTACGAAAGATGTACTTAATAATGGTCGTGTTCCAATTGTTACCGGTGGGACTGGGTTGTACTTGCGGTGGTATGTTTTTGCGTAGTGAGTGGCAGTGTTGAAATTAGTTTTCTTTTTTTGTTTTGTTTTTCAATTTGTGGAAATTAAGTGAATGTTTATCCTAAAAGAGAATTTGCATGTGCCATGTGGATTACATTAGTGTATATATGACAAATGTGGTTGTTGTCTCATGCTTTGATTTATTATTATTATTATTTTTGAGTTTGGAAAGAAACTGAAACGGAGCATTCTCACTTATATTGTTTTATATCTATAAAATTAGGCTTATATATGGAAAGCCTGATGTTCCTAAAGCCTCCCCAGAAATTGCAGCTGAAGCGTATTCTGAACTTGCACATCTACAGAAAGATGGAGACTGGGATGCAGCTGTTGAGTTGGTGGTGAAAGCAGGTGATCCAAAAGCTCAGTCTTTGGCTGCCAATGATTGGTACCGATTACGGCGCAGCCTTGAGATAATTAAGGTTAGTTTGCATGTCCTTAGCAATATGTATTGGATGTTTAGATACCTCTGTGTGTGTGTGTGTGTCTTGTGTGTTGTTTGTGTGTAAACAAGAACATGAAAACACGACCTACAGCATGAATGTGCATAATAATTTGTGAATTTGGACTTTTTTCATGAACATTATTACTTGACTGACATATCCATAGATTTAGCATCCTTATTCCACGACCTTTACTTCTAGCTTGGACTTGAGTATATTGAGTGCCCAAAGAAGATGCTTGTATTTTGAACTGTGAAGCAGCTTTTTTCTGACTAGGTATAGAATAATTGTAGAAGATTTTTGGCTCTATGCAGTGGCTGCTCATTGATATTTCTTTTGGCATGACAGTCCACTGGCTCGCCTCCATCTGCTTTCCGAATACCGTATGATTCTTTCAGGGACCAATCTGATTCAAGTGAAACAAACCACTCTCATGACAGGAACTCTGCTGCTGGTGTGTCTAAACAAGATCCAAAGGATTTGGATTATGAGTTCATTTGCTTTTTCCTTTCAAGCCATAGGCTTGATCTCTATAGACAAATTGATTTCCGGTGTGAAGATATGCTTTCAGGTAAATTATATTATTTCAGAACACTATAATAATAAGTACTTCTCATTATATAAACTGACCTCTTCAAAATTGTCCCATCATCATTGCTCAAGATTTTAACTTGCAAATCTTTACGATCACAAACTTTTCCAATATAGTGTATCACATGGTTTTATGAATTATCATCAGATGTTGGTAAGAATTAATATCACCCGCAAACTTCAGGACCAGGCATCCTCTTGTCAATCCTAGGAGATATGTAAGGATTTTTTTTTTTTTGGTTGTGAAACAGATATATATGGATGTTGATCAAGAAATTTCTCTACTCCATGGAAACCAATATCAGACCACTTTTTTTAATCTATCAGATATATTGTGATCATAATACCGGTTATATCTTGTAGTTTTTTGCAACAAATACTGTTTTAGTCATGGTATGAGGTGCATGCATTTCTGTCATCTTGGCTACTCTCTAGCTGTAGTCCATAAATAAAAGTTTCAACCAATAACAATCAGATATAATCCAGACACAATGTGAAATGCACTCATATTGATCTCTATGCGCAAGAGGAGTATAGGCTTGCTCAAGTTTAGCTAATTCACCACTTGAAATAATCTCTTAATGTGTACCTATAACATAGGTTTTAACCTATCTTATCCAGCCACATGAATGCTGCTTTGTTACCTACTGTAGCTACACTGTCGTATCTATCAATGGAAGTAGAAAGGTATATTAGAATAAAGGGATTGACTTCTTCCAAGGGATCAGACCTTTGATAGAACCATAAATTCATCATTTCATTATTAATTGGCTCTGCTTTGTACTCTAATTGCGTAAAAAAATACCTTCCTAACTAAATATGGTAACTGATGAAAACAATTGGAAAAATGTGATAGACTAACAATTTTCTTGTAATTTCTCAGTTTTTTTCTTATGTAATTAATTTTCGGGCATATATGCAATTGCAGATGTATTAATCCATTGTTAATATAATTCATGTGATGTTTGTTTCTGATTGTAGGAAGTGATGGGATTTTGTCCGAGGCCAGATGGCTTCTTGATATGGGTCTTCTTCCAAATTCAAACCCTGCAACTCGAGCAATTGGTTACAGACAAGTATAGCTCCGATTTATAATGCTTGTACTATTCTTGCCATTATGTAGTGATTTTGAAAGAAAAAGGTTGTTTTCCATGATATTCCTAAGTATGTATATAGCTTTTTCACATTGCCTTGTTGGCCAAAGATCAATGTCTATTTGATAGTTAAACAAATTTTGTAGAAAGTTTTCTTTGAAATATATAGGTGCATTGTTTTTTCAGAAAATGATCAATGCATGTCTTAATTGTGTTTCTGAAGCCAAATCCAAAACATCTGTAGCCATCAACCTTACCAACTTCTGTTTGAGCTTCTGATACATTTGAAGATACAGATGGTGATTACTTTATTTTACTTATTCAAGGATTAGCAAAAAATCTTTAAGTATTTAAATTTTTGTTTCTTACTCATACCATTTATTTTTTTTCCTAAGATGCGTAAATGCAAATTTCTGCCATGTTATTATATTTTCCTTCAATTAATTTTTGCCTAGTTTTGGTTTTAATTGGTACGTTTTTTTACTCTGGTGAAGAAGTTGAGATTCATCTTGTTTATCTGACACTAATTCAGGCTATGGAGTACCTATTGAAATGTAGGCAACAAGGGGGAATCAGTTCCACTCGAGAATTTTATGCTTTTTTGTCAGAATTTCAGAAGGTATCTAGGTAATACATGTCCCTTCATGAAATTTATTTATGTAACATGGCAAGTCTTTTCTGATAAGCCTATATTGTTTAAAGTATCTAGGTAATTCTTTATGGACCATGGCATTGTCTTGCATTATGGCAGTGGAAAAGTTGTTCAAGTTTAAGAAATTCTTTAGTAAGTTGTGTTATATGTACAAAAGCTTGAGAAGACTTTAGAGCTCTCTCTCTCTCTCTTTTCTTTTTAATTATATATATAATATATATATATATGTAAATGGCATAGAAATTTGGACAACATTTTTCTTATTATTTTTTAATTTATTGTATTGTACCAAAACTCTATTTGAGTTATTGGTGTGTCAGAGAGACTTTCTAAACAAAATTGTGATTATTATAGCTTAGACATTGTTTCCTTTTGTGCCTTCTGTGCTTGTTTAGAAATATCTGGATAGAGATAAACGGTAAAGCGTTTTATAGGGTTGAGGTTTCAATAAATGAGTTGAAGGACTGACATGAGAAATCTGTTCTTCTAGCTATCATTTTTCGATTCTGATATTTCTGGTTCACTTATGGATTTTCTTGATGTAGCAGACTCTGCAAATAATCAATTTATTTCTCATCTCTTAACTAGTTCATTTCTTTTTGCATTGATTCTCTTCCCTATTTGGCATGTTTAGTGATTCTTGTTGGGTATAAAGGAAATGGTGTAGAAGGGTAAGGGAATTGAGTTAGCACCTGATGTTATGCATGTAGCTTTGTATTAACAAGATGAACAGAAAAATAATATTAAAATTAAATGTTGATGCCTCCAGCCAAAACCAAAATCAAAGAAATTCCTCCCTCACCGCCAACACAGTCAGAAATTATTTCTTTTCTAAATGCACACATGTTTCCTATTTCTCCAGGGATTAAACTAGTTAGAATTGAAAGTATATTGAGGGAACTGCTTTAGAAAGTATCCATCTTGTTTTTCTTTGTTCTTCCATCCTTTTACCAAAGGTGGGGAAAATGGCTTAAAACTTCTGAATATGGGTGATTGTTTAAAATCCATCTCTTTGCATATGCACCACTTATCCATCATAACATTATATATATTACTCCCTTTTTCGTGTAACTGTATGCTGTAACACCCGAGAAATACAAATCCACAAATCATTTATTTCTTTTGCAGAAATTTTGCAAAAAGGCAAATGACGTGGTTCCGTAATGAGAGTATTTATCATTGGCTTAACGCTTCCAAACCCCTGGTATGTCACTTGCATCTTAATTTCTTTAGAATAACTAGCATCTAAAGAGACTTATTTTCTTCAAGAGCTCTATGCTTCATAGGCCACTTTTGCACAATCATGTTCATTTATGGCAACATCTGAATTCGTACAGAAGTTCATGTCATTAGTCAATTTCTTGCGACAAATATGTGCACTTATGCATTCATGTTGAGAACTAGTGCAATAACAATCCACCTCTCCTTTCTGCGCTGCACATTTAGATTATATTTATTTCAATTTGGTAATAGTAACTAATGTGTGTTGGCATCATGCTTATTTAAAGTGGACAATTTAATATGCAATTACATTGTTTTGCATGTAGTTTTTGAGATGAACATGTGCATAGTTCTTCCCTGTCTGTTTCAGTATTTTCATTTTCATTTTCATTTGTTCAATCCCATTTCATATAATGTGGAGTACCACATAGGACATAAGTATTTAATTCATTCAACCTATGCATGGTTGACATTCTGGTGAACAATTAAGCAAATAGGGGTAGATATCATATTTTTCCTGATCTTCACATTTGCTTTCTCCAACTGTCAATTTGGCAGAGCCTATATTTTCCCCAAAACAGTACATGAAATTGGTCTGTATGTGGTGGTCATCAGAAATCAGTTCTTTAGTGCCAGTTCACATGGTCTTGGGCCAATTGAAATCCTCAATTCTATTGCTTGTAGCATCATTTTTTTTCCCTCTTGCTAATTTCTGCAGCTGGCTTATGCAGGAAAATGTGCTTGATTTCATTATTGATGCATACCATGATCAAACTGGAAATTTGGTTGTGCCTAAAACTCTTCAAATGGAGAAAGATTTAACAAGACGTAAAGAAGTTTCTGAACTCAAGTCTTACCGTACTACAAACAGGTATGAGCTTTTTCAAGAGTTTATCATTATGTAATTCATTAGAAGTACTAATTTATTTTTCTAATTTATTGCAAAGGCATTTCATCAGCCGTGAAGATTGTTTTGATATTCTGGACTGGATAAAGACGACTCAAGGGTAAAAGCCAGAACTTAGCTTCTTTCACTTTTGACTTGCGTTTCATATTGACATTAGTAACATCTCATGAAATAACTCTCGAGTCTGTTTCAAACGTGATCATTTGAGGTTGTTGATTCCTTGCTATATGTTTAAATCTTCTGGAGCTCTATAATCAAGGCCTTGCATAATGCATGTATGCAGGGAAACGTGTGGACTCAATCAACCGGTCTTTATTTGAGCAAATATATCCCAAAGTCAGAAGCCATATTGTTCTTGCTCTGTAAGGGCAGTGAAATTGAAGACAAAAGGTTGTTTAGTATGTATTATATATAGTTAAAAACATATATTCTTAATTTTATATTTTGTTATTCAATTTTGCAACTATATTTTTGTTTTCTTTTTGGAAATAATCTTGTAATTTCAATGTAAAGAAAAAGCTCTGAAGGGAAGTTGATTGGTATAGTAATGAAATTATTTTCAAATTGGATTGATCTATTGAAGGTCTATAAGAGGGTTTAATCTCCATATCAATCTTCGAACGGAACATGTAAATTTTCAAATGATTCTAGCATGAAACGATACCCATCTATTGAAGAGTTATGCTCTGTATGTGTATAATAAAAACAAAAAGTATAAAAATATATATAAAAATGTTCTGGGTGACAATTTGAGATGCTTTTGGTTCAAGCAGGATATGCTGTGTTGTACGAGGACATCTTACCATCATTAACCATGCATTTAATATTGATACTTGCCGCAAAAGTAGAAGAAAAGCAAGCATGAACTAATTTAGGGTATTATTATTATTATTATTATTATTATT
Organism: Litchi chinensis; assembly: GCA_019925255.1. Classification (NCBI taxonomy): domain Eukaryota; kingdom Viridiplantae; phylum Streptophyta; class Magnoliopsida; order Sapindales; family Sapindaceae; genus Litchi; species Litchi chinensis. Next base: position 22,728,356 of record CM034462.1, read on the forward strand.
ACAGCAACGTGATGGGAAGAGCATAACATTGAACCTGTAGCCTAAATTTGCATTACTTAATACAAGCATGCGATTCAAGTTTTCTATTTTATTCTCTAAAACTTCCAAATATGTAATAATTTTTATGAAAAAAAATGTTATACCTATATTTTATGATAAAGGTTCAACTCAACTAGATAGATGTTCACCATCAAAATATATATTGGTTACAATTATAAAAAGAAAAAAAAAGGTTAAATGGTGTATTTTCATTTTGGTTTTTCAGATGGGATAGTCTCATTTTTTTCTTTGTAGTTTAATGTAATGTCCAAAATTTCCAATATTTTTAGAAATCATTAATATTTTACTATTAATTTATGAAATAGATCAAATATCACCTATAATTTATAAAAATATCCAAAAAACCTTTTTGTTATCAAAATTGATTTTGAAAATCAAAATTTGACCCTTAATATGAAAAGACAAAATTACAGTAACATTTTGGTCATTTCAATTATTTCAATAACAGTCGTAATGATAGAAAATAAAATGAGATTATTCGAAATTATAAAGAAATAATTAGTGATTATGTTAAACTTAAAAACAGAATATGGTATTATCACTTTTTAAAATTTGACAGAAAGAGTAAAGAGAAGCCCAATAAATTTGGTGCGTCTCTCGACCAAAACTCCATTAGGAGAGTCTCTCTTGTCTCTTCAATTTGCATTGAACATGAGGTTGTCACTTCTTAAATCCGTCAAAACCATAACGAGGCCGACGACAGCCCGTGCCTACTCCATAGATTCTGTGCCCAACCGGAAGGTGGCGGTGATGGGGGCGGCCGGAGGCATCGGGCAGCCTGGTCCTTCTCATGAAGCTGAACCCTCTCGTCTCCCAACTGGCTCTCTACGACATCAACAACACTCCTGGTGTTGCTGCTGACGTCAGCCACATCAACACCAGATCTGAGGTCCACCCCATTCACTTCAAAGCTGTTATCTTTTCTCTTTTTTATTACTATTTTCACCTTAATTTTAATCCGCTTATTGTAAAGCAATAATTTTTTTTTTTAAAATTTATTTATATTAACAGTTGTGTGCAGATAATGATATTATACAATCAGCAAAATTTTCTGGATCAGATCTTTGTTCCTTTGTGAACAATTTGCCCATCCGTTCATCATATATCGTGGTATGAGCATCGTTACGATACTCGGACTGGGTGATATTCAATAATGTTACATTGATCTTTAGTTCTTGTAAAATATCATGAACTATCTCCATGATTGTGAGACTAGAACCACTACCCCAGTATGAACCTTGGATTGGATTTGACTCATTGAAGCAGTTTTCATTACTTCCAGGCTTCCACTCCCAGCTCCTACAACAGAAAATGCATGTGGTTCCATAATTAGAGCAGGGATTCGACAGTTTTATGGATTTATATTGCAAAACTTGAAGATGGATATAGTTGGTCATTTACTGTCCTTAATCTTGGAAAGATGTTGTAGGCAAGAATTTAAATGCAGGGTAAAATATAACTGCCAAATTCATTAGAGGATACCAGATGAAAAGAGTACTGATACTCACCATAAATGTGTTGGAGACATACTCATGAAGAAGACCTTTTGAGTGCGAGGGTTGATGTTGGAATCAAGCCAGTTTGCCCAAGTTTCTAATGCCAACTTATATGCAGTAGTCACATTATATTCTTCGATGTTACTAGGAGATCCATATCTGGAAACATATAAGATTAAAATACTAGTTTATAATTAGAACGCAGTTAATGACGCCACTACATAAAACAACATGGTATGAACATCTCAATTTAATTTCAAAATTTCAACAGATACGACAGTATTGCATGGATAAGTGATTACGTGGCATTGATCGTCGGCTTGTACATCCACCATACATAGCTTTCAAATACTAACACATCAACTCCTTCCCAGCTTTTCCCATGCTTAGCAATGGAGTCAAGATTAACAAGCCTTTTCCGAACTGTGTGTTTTGTTGCATGATCTGATATTGATTCCACAATAAAGGGTGCCCAGTAGTACTCAATGGATGCATTGTATTCCTGAGGACAGCATATGGCAAAATATTGGGATACAAAATTGCGCGAAATAATATGCATTGCTATCGAAAAATGTAGGATACCTCAGCTTTAAAGATCTTCATAGGTGGAATTCTGCGAAGAGATTTCTTTCCATCAGGAATCACAGATTGCACCATACACACCATTGACTCAAACTGCCCTCTCTGTACCGAATCTCCAATAAACATCAATCTTTTGCCCCTCAGAATGTCCAATAGCTTCAATGGATCAAACCTGAGCATTACAGACACATATTTGGTTGATAAATATTTCCTAAAACAAAGCTACTTCTTCAAGTGTATCTTCAGAGAACACTTTTAAATGCCTTATAGATACCTGGGTAGTTTGCAATCATTAGGCTGCCACCTCCAGTTTTGATAGAAGGAATCAGGTCTGCCATTTCTCACGCAAGTGGTCTGTTTAACCAAGTAAGGACAGCTCTCTTCTGTATAAAGAGGATATGTGACATTATCCCAAACCCAACTACCTTCAAAAACATTGCAGCCTGCTTCAAACCGATCTTTCGATGAAACAAAAACTGGTTTCCTTTGCTTAAAACCTTCATGTTTGCCATACAACTGAAAAATCTGGCTCTGGTTGCTCTTCAGATTATCTAGGACTAACCGAACACTCCCTACTATCAGAAGCGAAACCAATGCAACTGGGAAGAGGGACTGAATCTGGCGATCAGGCCAGGAATATTGTTTCATTATCATCTGGGGTTGGTCTATAATGAAAGTTGTGTTTTTACTCATCTTTGGAGACATTATTAATTGTTACAGGTGTATTTTGAAGGAGTATCTTGAGTTACAAGTCAAGTAGTCCATGCAACCACCAGTTGGTGGTAGAGTTCAAAGTTTAGGTGCAATGTTGAAGTTATTAACTGTAACATCTATTGGAAAATTGTCATTATCAAGAGATCTTTGTTTACATTCTTGAATTGTTTCCGGTCTGATGAGAGGTGCACATCATATTCCCTAAACTGGAATTCATGAGTTGGTGGCTGACTGACTGGCTTCAAAGTTATTGGCAACAGCAATTTTCATATTCCCTAAACTGGATTTCATGAGTTGGTAGCTGACCGACCGGTTTCAAAGTTACTGGCAACAGCAATTTTTATGTAATCAATTAATATAAAATAAAATTTTGTTCAATATCTTGATTGGTAAGAAGAATGATTTTTTTTTTTAAGCTAATTAGTTCTACTAGGACTACTATGATGGATATTCTGATACAACTTGAATCGCAGACTCCTATTCAACAAGAAAATTAATCTTACACCTGAAAAGGTTTATCTGTAATTTACACACTCACATAAGAGATGTCTAGGGAAATTATCCATATTGCTATGGACGACACTTAAAGCTGTACACTCACGTGAAGCGTAGACAGGGGCGGACCCATCATTGGACTAAGGGGGACATGTGGCCCCCCTGAAATTTTTCAAAAATTTATTAAGTTTAGTATATATTTAAATATATCAATGTTAATGCGACCCTATAACATCTACATTGAGTGGCGCCGGGATTGGGCGCGCGCCTTTCTCTCCCGAAATCACAGGTTCTATACCTCGCCCACCTAAAACTATTTTGTTTTTCTCCATTCGCAGGCATTTTATATATTATATAAATAAAATTCCAAAACCAAACACATGCATATTCCAGCTTTGATGGTTGTGCCTACCTTTTATTTTTGGGGAACCATGATTCAATCCCCTTTAGAGTCATTATTGCTTTTTTTTTTAATTATTTTTTATTTTTTTATTCACCCCTAATCAATGTTTTGTTTCATAAATGAGTGTGCATGTTTTTTTCTTTTCTTTTTTTTTTTAATGGCATAGACCATGTTTTTCTTTCTTCTATCCACTATGGTTTAATTTCTTTCTCTATTAAAATATATTACTTTTTCTCATTTTTTTTCCCATTATGATCCAATCGGTTTTCCCATCAAAATGTGTTTTCTTTTGCTCTCTCTCCTTTTTTCCCCGCATTGTTACAAACTGATCTTTAAATATAAAATATTTTGATTTCACAAATTATTATACTCATTTCAAATTATTTATTTTTATTACAAACTGTATCATATTTATACGAACTAGAAAATAAAATATATAGTGTTATTCAATCTTAATAGATCTTGATTTACTCATGATTTTTGGCGTGAATTATTGTTTTTTTTACATAAACTATTTTATATGATAAAATTCACAAATAAAAATACTCATATAAATTATAATTGTTTTTATCTTTATTTTTATTTTACTTTACTTTATTATAAATCACATACATTTATTAGATAAAAGACTATAAATATAACTTGATTGCTAAGATTAATAATAAATATATATAATTTGATTACATACATTGGTTTGTAATTTTGTCATCATAAAGAAAACATATCCCTAAATTAAGTTTTTATTTATTTTTTTAAGTAACATGAAATTTAAACTTCTCTCACTAAAAAAAATGACGTTGGTGCACAATTAACTCACAATTGCTGTGTTTTTGTTTTTATACTTGTATTAAAAATATTATTTTAAGAAATTTTATTTACAATCTTGTAAGAAGTAAAATAATATATCCTCTGCTGATTATATATTTTAAATATTTTTATTTCATATAACGTCATTCTGGTAATTGAATAAAATATTACAAAGAAAATCTCATTTAGTTTAGTTTTATAATTATTATATAAAAGTGCCCCCCTCACACAAATTTTTGGGTCTGCCACTAAGCGTAGGTGTGTTGTGCCAACAACTTGGAGCAATGTACATTCAAAGGTACAAAGAAGGATTTACATTCAAATATTATCATTTTAAAAATAAGGTATATATTGAATAACATGTTGAGATAATTTAGCACTTTAATGTGATGACCAATTTCTTGTCCTTTCTGAGGAAAAAAAAATACTTTAATGTTTCTATATGTCTCTTTACAAAAAATAATAAAACTAAATTTAACTATACGAGATTGGTCCAGTGTTTTTGCCCTTGTACTTAAATTCATTAAGTCGTTTCCCTTCCTTTAAAGTTTAAATATTAAATTAATTGTAATAATTCAATGTGTATTGGTGATTAATAAATTAACAGAATGACTAGAAAATTAATTAAAAAATGTTTTAAAATAAGATTTTTAATAATTTTTCTAAATTTATCAAAACGAATTGACAACAATATTAACTTTTGCTATAATGCATTTGGACATGTACACAACACACGCAATGTGATGTAATCATCGTGCAAGGAAATATTAATTTTCGTAAGAACATCGGAATCTACATTTACAAAAATACTGGTTGCGATATCAAAAGTATCATTAATATCCTTTAATATATTGAATATTTAGAAGTGTTTTTTTTTTTTTAAATCAATTATTCTAAAATATAGAAAATATTGATTACAGTTTCCATATTTATTTCCTTAATTGCGAGTCTTGCATACAAAGGTTAATCAAGAGATGCTGCTTCAATGGATGGTTCAACAGGTATATATATGAAAAACAATCACATTCATTTATTGTAATACTTATATGTGATGAAATTAAGAGAGTATATTCAATCTAGGAAAAAATCTTTCATAGAACTGTCTAATAGTTGATATGATGACAAAATTAATAAGAAATGTAAGAAAAAAAAAATGAAACTATTTCATTGGTTTGTTTCATTTTATCGGTTGTAAGATAGTCACATGGAATATTTTTTCTCAATCTAAATTTTCCAAAGACTTTTGTGGAATTAAAAAGTATGTATATATTTAATTCATACTTTTAAAGAAATTATAAAAGTTATGAAATATTCAATATAAACTTTTAATAATATTTTCAAAATTTATAAAAGTTATGAGATATTCAATCAAAACTTGTGGAGTATTTGAATCCTTGAATGACACCTAAGAATAAAAATCTAAAACCTTAAACCTTATCCACTTGAGAGTATAAATATTAGGAACTTTCATTATGAACATGAACAATCTTTAAATATTTATCAAACAAAATGCTCGAGTAACATATCTATCAATTAGTTATACATACATACTGTTGACGTCCGGAAACGGTCAACCAGAGATTCTGGGGCCCAGACTGCGAACTTGGTAATTAAGGTTTGATTGTACTGAGTGAAAGGGTAGTAAATGACCAATTAATGAAGTCCTAGGTTGGTAGTAATTAGTTCGAGTAAAGGGATGTCGGGTTTGGTTGTTGGTTAGATTTAATGAGGAAATCAGCAAGAAATCAAGGAGAAAGAGAGAGTGAGAGAGAGAGAGAAAACACAAGGATTTTTACGTGGTTCGGTGACTGCACCTACATCCACGGCCACTCTGGGGTAATTCCGGCAGAGTGACGGTTCTCTAGTATGTTAAGCTTGTTGTACAGTAGAAATGTCTCCCCCTTTATAGAGGAAGGGAGCTTACAATAAAAAATACAAAAGAATGTCATACAAGTTATTGGCAACGGCTAATTCAACTAATTCTGACATTGCCATGCTGCATTAATTGTAAAGGTAATCATGATTTGCTTTCTGCACAGGTTTGCATTAATTATACCTGCAGAAGTCTTTACCTCATTTAATGCTTCTGGGTAATTGTGTAAACAGTTTCCGGCGGGAAATCATGGGAGTTGGTAATTCTGACAGCTTGCTGCACACGGTTCTTCTTGAGTAGACTTTCTGGTCAGCCAGGTGTATGCTGGAGAGGAGGTGAGATGGTGTGGAGTTCTCAGCGAGCTCGCGACTTGCGCGACCTCGCGAGCTCCGTGAGCTAAAGTCAGGGCAGGGAGCATTCTGAGACTTGTTGCGAGCCCGCGACCTGGGTGGCTTCACGGGTTGAGCTTGCAAAGGCCGGTTCTATCTTTGGGCCTCTTGGGCCCCTGCTTCTGTTTGGAAATGAAGTAGACTTCTTGGGCCCATTTGAGCCCAACCAGAAAATGGGCACGACATCAAGCCCCCCAGCTCTCTGTGCGTTTTGCGGACTGGGAGCTGATCCAAATACATTTTTTGGCGCCCATTTTCAAACCTTATGGTACCGTTTCAACCCCCATGCTGTAACTGCTGACACGCGGCGCCCATTCAAACGCTGGAGCCGAAAAAGGCGTCTTGGGACCGTACGCATTAAATGCGCACGTCTTGTAACTGACAGACGTGATGGCGTGTGACCGAGATCGATGCCCAGCCGTTGGATCTTTGGCGGTTACACCTTTATGTTGGATCGGATGGCTGGGGGCGGACGTCCTGACCTATATAACCCACATGCCTCGTCAAGTTCCTCTTTTTGGTTTCCCTGATACACTTCCGGTACTCCTCTTTTCACCATTTTCCTTCTTTGCTTTATTCTGGTTTGCTATCCGCCTTCAGACAGACTTCTCGGACTCTGATACTGCAGGAACCGGTCACCGTTTTTAGCAAGCCGCACATACTTCAAACAAGGTATTTCTTCTCTTGCCTTGCTTTTGTGTCGTGGTACGACCTGTTTCTGGTTGGGATTGTTGTTTTCTGCTTATGCATCTGTTGGTCCCTGTAAGCCTATAGGGCCTTTAAAAATCCGTTGTGCTGGTAGCTTGAGTACCTGTGTACACGAGGGGCGACCTGGCTTATGACCTAGGCGTCTCCTCTCTTGGCCGTGTACTGTTGCTTAGGACTTTCAGTAAAAGTGTCCCCCTTACTGTCTGGTAGGGTACCTGTAGACATAGGGTTAGCAACACATATACTTAGGGTGATAAAGTACCTGATGGGCCCGTGTCTCAAGGCCTTCTCCTACCCTCTGGAGGCCGAGCGTGCGACCTGACATGTAGGACAATAGTTCTAGGAGTTCCTTTTCTGCGTCCTGTTAGACTCAGCATACTATAAGCGTTCTGATGTCGCTTCTTTTGCACTGTAGATGTCAGGTCGCTCACGCACTGATCGGGGCAAGGCCTCTACTTCTAGGAGGTCATCAGCACGTCAGGCTGGTGAGGCCGAGGCTACGACCTCGCGAGCTAATGTGCCCGCCGAGGAGGTCGAAGTTGGGGAAGAGGTCGCTGAGGAAGCGGATCCCCACTCTTTCAAGCACACGCCCTCGCAGGTCACTCTTTCAAAGCTGGAGGATTGGGCCGAGGCAATCAGCCTTCCTTTGGGGTGCCGAGCTAATGTCCCCAAGGACACCGATCGAGCTGCGTATCCTCCTGAGGGCTTTGTGGCGATCAGCCGTGAACATATGGAGCTCGGCTTCAGGTTCCCCGTTCCTGGCTATCTCAAAGATCTCTTGAACGACCTGAAGCTTGCCCCATTCCAACTAACTCCGAACTCATATGCCTACTTGACCACTCTGGCCGCGGGGTTCGTTAAGCACAAGCTGGGATTCCCGTCACCCCGCGTCATCCGTGCTATCTTCAGTTTTAAGGCGATCTCAGGGAAGGACGGGCTCTATTATGCTACGCCTCGCCAGTATTCTGAGTATAGGGAATATCTTCCCCAAAGTTGCACCAAGTCTAACGTAGGGGAGTACAAGTCGAACTGGGCTCTGTTCACGTGTCCTTCACTTGCTGGGTTGAACAACAGGAGTTTTGTGCTGAAACCCAGTAGGGGCACAAGCACTTAAATTATATAAGTTTTTTTTTTTTTTTTTTTTAACGAGCTAACTTTTGCTTTGCAGCTGTCGCAGCCCCTGCATACAATCCTACAGTCGACGAGCTCGCTGTTTTGAACGCTTATGCATCGGCCAAGGAACCAACAGAGGACCTTTTTCCTTCTGGTAGCGAGCTGGTAGAACGGGGTCTCGCGCCATCTGCCACGAGCGCTCTTCTGAACAAGTCCGGGACTTGGGGATAAGAGGGCAAGCGAGCGAGGTCGCTTCCGCTCTTACTGCTCCTTCACAATCAGAGCCACAACCACAGCCCTTACAACAAAGGTCATCGAGTACGAGCTTCACCACCAGCCCCTCTTCAGACGATATGGGAAAACTCACGATGTCAGTTCCTCCCCTCAGGTCGGTTCCACCTGCCGGGCCGACCGAGGTCGTCAACGTGGAGGATACCTCTTCAGGCCGCTCACAACGAGCACCCACTTTGCCTGCTGCAGCTACTCCTTCCCCCACCAGGCCAGCCGCTGCTCCTCAGAAACGGGCTGCCCCATCTGAGGGGCCAAGTCCTTCGCCAGCCAAGAGGGCCACGGTCTCTGCTGAGGGGGGCTTAGCTTCGGAGTCGGAGTCTGAGACTCTGATCAGGAAGAAGAAAGGGAAGGCCGTAGCTCCACCTCCGGCCCCAAAGCAGAAGGGAATCGTTGCAGTCACCCCGGTCGGGGGGGTCGTCATTGGCAGGGAACCGGGCACAGAGGCGCCAGGACGACCCGCGAGGCCCGCCACAGTTGGACAGGAGGGTTCCGATCCCTCTCCTGAGGCCGCGAAGGAGATGGAACTTTTCAACAGCTTCGTGGAGCTCGTGCCCGAAGTGATGGGGAAGCGCAGCCCGGAGCTGCAGAAAGAAGGACTTACAGGCCGTACTCTAGCGACCTACGTAGCTCGTCACGCTGCACTGGTAAGATTCACATCCCTTCATACTTCGATTTTAATTTTCTTCTTCCTTTTTCAAAGGATCTCTTACCATTTCTTTTGTTGTTTCAGCTCGGTATGGCGTCTGCGAAGTTAGTAAGGGAGGCAGCAATTCAATTCGACGAGAAGGAGGCCTTCAGGATTTCCCAGGTGCAGTTTGACGAGGAGAGGAAGTTCCTGCAAGAGGAAATCAATCTCCTTCAGAAAAATCAAGGTGAGCTTTCTGCCAAGCTCAAAGATGCTGATGCGGCCTTGTCGCAAGAGACCGCTCGCAGGGAGGCCGAAGTCAACAAGGCCCATAGAGAAATAAATCAGCTGAAGGGCGAGCTCAGTGATGCAAAAGTAAAGCTGCAGGTTGCTGAGGATAAGGTAAGCCAGCACAGCTGGGATTTAGCAGCAACCAGAGGCAAGCTCACAAGGGCCGAGGAGAAGCGGGCTGAAGCAGAAATGAGTCTGGCTCAGACGAGGGAGAAGCTGACTAGGACCGTAGAGGGCGTTGAAGCCAAGTTAGCTCGGGAGCGGGGCAAGATCGAGGACGAGGTCGAGAGGGCGTTCTTGTTTAGCATGTGGGAGCGCTACCCGGATTTGGACTACTCCTTCTTTGGGTCAGAAGGGGTCAAGATGATCCGAGAGTTCGTGGAGCTCACTGCAGGTGCACAAAGCTCACGACATGTGGATACTCCCTCCGCTCCTCCAGCTGACCCATCTGCTGTCCCATCCCCTTTGCCAGGGCAGGTCCCTGAGGTACCTCCTACTTCAGAGGATCCTTCAATGCTCGAGCCCCCAGCAGAGGTCCACCCTGAATTGCCAGCTTCCGAGCCCGTCCCTGAAGCAGAGCCCCTAGTGGAGGCCTCAGTCGATCCAGCTCCTTCAGACGAACCGGCTGGCGTCTAGAGCATTTTACCTTTGCTTTTTTTTGTTTCAATTTCTTGTAATTTTGCACATGTTTGAATTCAAACAACGAGCTCAAAGCTCGAAATTATAATGGTAAATTTCCTGCACAATTTCCATGTTCTGCCCAAGTGTAGATATGCATATTTTGACTATATGATAGGCAGCTAGCAAATAATGATCACACCACTGCGAGTGTTAAAATTTTGTTAAGTAAATCACAATCGTGAAAATCATACTAACTTTCAAACCTGCTAACTGCAATCAGCAGTTATGTTAATGCATTAGCCCGTAGGGACTCGACTTTAGCAAATAGCCTGGTCGGATAAAGTATTTGATCCTGCACAGGATATAGTTGGACAAGCCTTAGGGGATTGACAGGAGCTTATAGCTAGTGGGGAGCTCGGAAGTTCCCTGAACCCTGTGTTTCAATGATATTGAGCGTGCTTGATAGCAGCATTTTCCCAAACTTTGAGGTTTTAACCCGTGGCTTCATTCGTAGTTCAGGGGTGAGCTCAGTCGATGAGTCCGCGGGCATCTTTATATTTGAGAGGCGTAGCCTTACCCCCTCCCGCGAGGTCGCGGGGCAATTGATTCGCGAGGTCCGCGGGCATCTTTATATTTGAGAGGCGTAGCCTTACCCCCTCCCGCGAGGTCGCGGGGCAATTGATTCGCGAGCTAAGAAATGAAACGCCTGATGTGAACCTCCATCCGTGAGGATATTATGAATAAATCGAGCATCAATCGACAAGGCGTCCTCGATTGAGGCCTTTTACGGATATTTGTTGTCAGGACATGCTCATAGTCTTGGTCAGCGAGCATTTTAGTTGTGCAAGATTCCTTGGGTTTTTGCATAAATATCTTCAAGGAATAATGTAGGAACATATATGGGCATTTCATGAAAATAGATTGTAGCTCGATTTCTTGAGAAAGAGATTTCATTAGCTTTACTCTCTTTTACATGTACATTTGCTGGTTCAAGCAGACAGACTGCTTTCTGCATCAAACATTACATATACAACAGAAAACAAGTGAAAGTATGTTTACAGACAATCGTCAAAAAAGAAAGAATCATGTACAAAGTTAGAGCGGGCTGACTGTTCTTAGGTGTAGTATGGCCGCAGGTGTTCAGCATTCCAGGCTCGGGGTAACTCCGATCCATCCATGGTGGCCAAATGATAGGCTCCGTTCTTCAGATTCTGTTTGATGAGATACGGTCCCTCCCAATTGGGTCCGAGTGCCCCATCACTTGCCTTGCGAGCTCCAGGGAGGACTATCCTGAGGACGAGGTCTACAGCTTTGTAGCTTCGAGCTCAGACCTTCCTGTTGTAGTACCTGGCGACTCTCCGCTGGTATACTGCTACCTTCAAGCGAGCTGCCTCTCTTATTTCTTCTGCTAGGTCCAGACTAGTGGCGAGCAGCTGGTCATTGTCTTCAGGTCGGAATGAGGCCCTTCGTTGGCTGGTGACTTCAAATTCGGTCGGTATCATGGCCTCCGTTCCATAGACCATAGAAAATGGGGTCTCACCTGTCGAGTTACGGACTGTGGTCCTGTATGCCCAGAGGACCTTTTGCAGCTCGTCAACCCAAGCCCCCTTTCTCGCCTCTAGCCTGGTCTTCAAAGTCTGCTTAATGACCTTGTTCACGGCCTCGACCTGACCGTTGGCTTGAGGATGGTCTACAGCCGAGAAGCTTTTAACGATTCCGAGCTCGTTGCAGAAGTCTAAGAATTGTTCACTGGTGAACTGAGTCCCATTATCCGTGATGAGCTGCTGAGGGATTCCAAACCTGCAGATGATATTGTCCCACACAAATTTCTCAATTTTTGTGGTGGAGATCTCTGCTAGTTCCTTAGCTTCAGCCCACTTGGTAAAATAATCTACAGCGACTACGGCATGCTTACAGCCTCCTCGAGCTGTGGGCAAGGGTCCGATGAGGTCCATCCCCCAGATTGCGAAAGGCCATGGACTCACCATCTGCTGGAGGTAGGCTGGCGGAGCTCGCGGGATCTTAGAAAATCTCTGGCACCTATCACATTTCCTTACCAGATTCAAGCATCCTGCTTCATAGTTGGCCAGTAGAACCCCTGTCTGAGGGCCTTCTGAGCCAAGGATAATGCTCCCGCGTGGTTCCCACAGTGACCTGCATGAATATCGCTCAGCACCACCTCACAGTCCTCGTCGTCTATACATCGCAGCAGAGGGGTTGAGAACCCTTTCTTGTACAATCTGTCGTCATGGATGCAGTATCGGGCTGCGCGAGCTCGTATACGACGGGCTTCCAGTTTGTCCTCTGGTAACTTTCCTTCTTGTAAGTAATTCACTAACGAGCTCATCCAGGAGTTAGGCCGAACTTGTATGATTACTATTGCATTTTCGTCCTCGATGCTGGGAGCTGACAAGAATTCCACAGGGAAAGATTCAAGGAGATCTGCATCTTGGGAGGTCGCCAGGCGGGCCAGGGCATCCGCATTACAGTTCTGTGCCCTGGGGATCTGGTTCACTTCGATCCCCTTGAAAGCCCCCAATAACTCCTTCACCTTTTGGAAGTATTTTGACATCCTCCTTCCCTTGGTCTGGTATTCTCCCCTGACATGGCAAACAATAAGTTGTGAATCGCTGAAGACCTTTACCTGCTCAGCTCGCACCTCTTTTGCCAGGCGAAGTCCAGCGAGCAACGCCTCATACTCGGCCTCGTTATTGGTAGCTCGGAACCCGAACCTTAGGGCACTCAGAATCTTGTGACCCTCTGGGCTGATCAGCATTACCCCAGCTCCTGAACTCTGCTCGTTCGAGGATCCATCCACATACAACTCCCAAGTTTGATCTCCGGCTAGCTCCTCCTGCTCCGGTATTGGCCCTGTGAATTCCACAATAAAGTCTGCAAGTGCCTGGGCCTTGAATGCCGTTCTGGGTTTGAAATCTATGTCGAACTGAGCGAGCTCGATAGCCCACTTGAGGAGCCTGCCAGAAGTATCCGCTTTCTGAAAGACCTACCTGAGAGGGTACTGCGTGAGGATCTCAATCTGATGAGCTTGGAAGTAGGGACGTAGCTTCCTGGAGGCAGTTACTAGGCAGTACGCAAGTTTCTCCATTTGTGAGTATCTGGTCTCTGCATCAATCAGCCTTTTACTGATGTAATATACGGGCAGCTGCATCTTATCCTCTTCTCTCACCAAGGCCGCACTTAGGGCGTGCTCAGAGACTCCCAAGTACAAAAATAGCTTCTCCCCATCCTTTGGTTTAGACAGGAGAGGAGCCTGGCCCATATACTGCTTCAGCTTTTGAAATGCTTCTTCACAATGCTCAGTCCATTCAAAATTCTTGGCTTTCTTTATGGCTTCAAAGAATGGCACGCACTTGTCAGTTGCTTTAGAGATGAATCTGCTGAGAGCCGCGATCTGGCCAGTAAGACTCTGCACGTCCTTGATTTTGGAGGGGGACCTCATTTCCACGAGCGCCCTGATTTTTTCTGGATTGGCCTCTATCCCCCTGCTGTTCACCATAAATCCCAGGAACTTTCCAGATGCTACTCCAAAGGCACATTTCAGTGGGTTCAACTTCATCCGGTAGTTTCTGAGGACTTTGAACGTCTGGTCCAGGTCGCGCACATGATCCGCTGCCTGTTGGGACTTGACCAACATGTCATCTACGTATACCTCCATAGTTTTCCCAATCTGGTCCTGGAACATGGTATTAACCAGTCGTTGGTAGGTGGCTCCTGCATTTTTGAGTCCGAAAGGCATCACCTTGTAACAGTACAGTCCCCTATCAGTGACGAAAGAGGTGTGTTCTTCATCCTGCGGGCTCATTGGGATCTGGTTGTACCCTAAGTAGGCATCCATGAAACTCAGGAGTTGGTGCCCGGCTGTCGCGTCTACCAGCTGGTCGATCCTTGGCAATGGGAAGCTGTCCTTCGGGCAGGCCTTGTTCAGGTCGGTGAAGTCAATGCAGGTCCTCCATTTCCCGTTCTTCTTCTTCACGAGAACTGGATTTGCGACCCAAACAGGGTAACGAGCTTCCCTAATAAACCCGTTAGCTAGCAACTTCTCAACCTCCTCCTTCAGAGCCGCGTAGCGTTCCGGTGTCATCGGCCTCCTCTTCTGACGGACTGGCTTGTGCTGGGGATCTATGTTCAGTTTGTGGCACATAATATCAGGGTCTATCCCCACCATATCTTCATGGTTCCAGGCGAAGACATCAATGTTCCTCCTCAGGAATTCTACGAGCTCAGTCTTAACTTCTGGTAGCAGGTCTCTTCCTATCTTGACATATCTTTCCGAGTCAATCTCACTGACCCGCACGTCCTCTAGCTCCTCAATGGGTCCTGCGGCTCTATCTGCATCCACCTCGCGAGGGTCGAGGTCGTCGCTTACCCCAGTTTCAGAGACAACTCGTGGTTGGCCACCCGAGACCACATTTACTTTCTTCCCCCGAACTCCCATTTTCACTGCGTCTTCGTAGCACCTCCTGGCTAGTTGCTGTTCACCCTTGACACAGCCTACTCCGTTGGGGGTCGGGAACTTTACTGTCAATGTCCTGGTTGAGGTGACCATGTCTAGCTCATTCATCGAAGATCGCCCCAATACCACATTATACGCTGAAGGGCTGCTAATAATTAGGAAATCTGCAAGAACAGTAGCTTGTCGTCCCGGTTCTCCAAGGGTGAGGGGTAACTTGATCTGACCCACTGGTATCACTGCATCTCCCGTGAATCCGTAGAGGGGTTCTGGTGAGGGCGTTAACTGCTCAGCTCCTAGGCCCATCTGGTCATAGCAGTCCTTATACATGACGTTGACCGAGCTGCCAGTGTCAATCATTATCCTCCGCACCTCAACATTGCTGATCTGGGCCCTGATTACAATGGCATCGTTGTGGGGCCAGCGTACTCCCCTTTCGTCCTCCTCTGTGAACACAATGCTGTCTGAGGACGCTTTTGCCCTTTTGGTGGGTCCCTCGACTCCTCCATATTCTGCCAGGAGGGTATGGTTGGCTTCCCGGATGTACCTCTGGTGCGACCTGTTAGATGTACCTGCCACATGAGGCCCACCAAAAATGGTAAAGATTGTTCTTACGGCGGGCTCGCGTTCAAGCTCTTGAGCTCGCTGGGCTGCTGCTGCTCGGGCTGCTGGTCTTGTCCCTGAGGTCGCTGATGCTGAGGTCGCCTGGTAGCGGGCTGTATTACATATTCTCCTAAGCGACCTCGCCTTATGAGCTCTTCAATAGCATCCTTCAACTGCCAGCAGTCTGATGTATTGTGCCCATTCTCGTTATGATAGGCACAGTATTTCCTCGGGTCCCGACGTCGGTTAGGGGGTCCAGTCAGGGGTGGCTTCCCGAAGTTCTCCCTGTTTCTCTCCGCGGCGAAGATCCTGTCCTGTCTGTCTGATAACACACTGTAACTTTCATATCGGTTCGGACGCCGGGGTCGCTCCACCCTTGGCCCAAGTCTAGCTCGCTTCGCCACGACATGGGCAGTCTGATGTCTCGGTTCCCCTGGTTTATCATTGCCATTGTTCTTCCTCTTTTCGCAGTGGGAACCGCTTGCTTCACCTCGCTGACCATTGGATTTCTTGGCCCCAAAGGCTTCTTCCCATCTGATTTCTTTGGCAGCCCTTTCGTAGAACTCCCCTAGATCCTTCACCGGGGACTTGTATATGCTTTCATACAGTTTCCCGTCTTTCCTGAGCCCTGCAGAAATAGCTGTTAGAATACTCTCGTCAGAGGGCGTTTCCACATTACTCACCTTCTCTCTGAATCGAGTGATATAATCCTTCAGGGATTCATTTTGCCTCTGGAAAATGGTAGCGAGGTGGCAGGCCGGCGCGAGCTGCTTCCTTAATGCCTTATATTGGTCCAGGAACTTCTTCTGACACTCTCTCCAGCTTCCGATGCTGCGGGCTGGAAGGCGGTTGAACCAAGCTCGCGGAGCGTCCCCTAGAGTGGCTGGGAATACTCGGCATTTGACCAGCGGGTCATCTGTTTGGAGATCCATCTGTACATTAAAAGCGTCCAGATGATCGTAAGGGTCTGTCTTACCACCGTAAGCAGGGATATTGGGGAGCTTGAACTTCGCTGGTAAGGGCACTGTCTCAATCTCCCGAGTGAACGGTACCCGGCGATTGTCCCGCTCTTCCCCAGTCCGGCCTCCAGGTCGAGCTTCCAACTGCTGGACCCTTTGCAGCAATTCTTCTACTACTGGGTCTTGGGCCAGTGATCGCCGACTGGGGTTCCATCTGCTGGTACTTTCTTGCTCCCCAAAGTAATGGTTCTGCGACCTGCCCTCTCCACCGAGAGCTCCCGCGTGTCTGGCGGCCCTCTGCGGCTCGGGCTCATAACCTGCACGGTATCCGCGGACTCGTTCTGGCCCACGACTTCCTTCTTCGCGCCTTGCGCCCTCGATACTTGCCCTCGCCCTTATTTCGTTCTGGCGAGGTGGGATCTCCCGCTCTTGGTTCCGCTCTCTAGCTCTCCTTGGGTGCAGGTTCGAGGAGCGGGCTGATCCCTCGGTCAGCGACCTTTCCCTGGCGGCTACTCCTTCCGGGGTTGGTATTTCTTCTGAGGGTCGGCGGCGAGCCCTGCCTGGAGGTGCGACCTCCACCTGTCTTTGAGCCGTACGGGCTTGAACTTCCACCAACGCCCTTACTGTCGTTGTCAGCTCCCTTACAGTATCTTCCAGAGCTCGCTGGCGCTGCTGCCATTCCTGAGCGACCTCATTTCCTGAAGGTGAGGCGCTCTGCTCTTCTTGAATCTCACGACGTTCTTCTGCTACTCCGACACTCCTTGTTGCCTTGATCCTGGCCATGGTGGACAAATATAAATGAGAATGAAGTAATAAGTAACTGGAGATTACCAGGTCGCCGTTGGGCCCTCCTTCTAGCGCCAAAAGATGTTGACGTCCGGAAACGGTCAACCAGAGATTCTGGGGCCCAGACTGCGAACTTGGTAATTAAGGTTTGATTGTACTGAGTGAAAGGGTAGTAAATGGCCAATTAATGAAGTCCTAGGTTGGTAGTAATTAGTTCGAGTAAAGGGATGTCGGGTTTGGTTGTTGGTTAGATTTAATGAGGAAATCAGCAAGAAATCAAGGAGAAAGAGAGAGTGAGAGAGAGAGAGAAAACACAAGGATTTTTACGTGGTTCGGTGACTGCACCTACATCCACGGCCACTCTGGGGTAATTCCGGCAGAGTGACGGTTCTCTAGTATGTTAAGCTTGTTGTACAGTAGAAATGTCTCCCCCCTTTATAGAGGAAGGGAGCTTACAATAAAAAATACAAAAGAATGTCATACAAGTTATTGGCAACGGCTAATTCAACTAATTCTGACATTGTCATGCTGCATTAATTGTAAAGGTAATCATGATTTGCTTTCTGCACAGGTTTGCATTAATTATACCTGCAGAAGTCTTTACTTCATTTAATGCTTCTGGGTAATTGTGTAAACAGTTTCCGGCGGGAAATCATGGGAGTTGGTAATTCTGACAGCTTGCTGCACACGGTTCTTCTTGAGTAGACTTTCTGGTCAGCCAGGTGTATGCTGGAGAGGAGGTGAGATGGTGTGGAGTTCTCAGCGAGCTCGCGACTTGCGCGACCTCGCGAGCTCCGCGAGCTAAAGTCAGAGGCAGGGAGCATTCTGAGACTTGTTGCGAGCCCGCGACCTGGGTGGCTTCACGGGTTGAGCTTGCAAAGGCCGGTTCTATCTTTGGGCCTCTTGGGCCCCTGCTTCTGTTTGGAAATGAAGTAGACTTCTTGGGCCCATTTGAGCCCAACCAGAAAATGGGCACGACACATACATATATGTAGGGTTTTATAATTAGGTATACTTGATTTTAAAAAATAAGGCTCAACCAATCAAATTCATCTATTGTATTCTTTCTCTTAAAACAAATTCTCTTTCCTATTTAAATCAAACGTAATAAATACATTTAATTGACTGGTACTTATTTTTTAAAATCAAGTATACTTGATTATAAAAACATTATATATATATATATATATGTTTATACGTCATGTCATCCATTATATTTACTTAAATAGAAGAATTTGTTTTACGACAAACAAATCAAATTTATCAATTATATTCTCCCTCCTAAACAAATTCTTCTATTTAATTCAAATGTAATGAATGACATGACATATATATAATGTTTTTATAATCCGATATATCTTATTTTAAAAAGTAAGGACCAATCAATTAAATTTATCTATTGCATTTGAATTAAATACGAAAGAGAATTTGTTTTAGGAGAGAGAATGCAATGGATGAAGTTGACTGGTTGGCTTTTACTTTTTAAAATAAGGTATATTTAATTATAAAAACCATATATATATAGTGCTTTTAAAATAAGAGCTCTCTTACTTTAAAAAGTAAAGGTCAACCAATCAACTTCATCTATTGTATTCTTTCTAACAAATTCTCTCTACTATTTAATTCAAATACAATAGATAAATTTGATTAATTGGTCCTTACTTTTTAAAATCAGGTATATCTAATTATAAAATTATATATATAATATTTTTAAAATGAGAGTTCTCTTACTTTAAAAAGTAAATGTTAATCAATCAACTTCATTCATTACATTCTCCCTAACAAATTTTCTCTGCTATTTAATTCGAATGCAATAGATGAATTTGATTGGTTGGTTTTTACTTTTTAAAATCAAATATATCTTATTATAAAAGCATTATATATATACACGTTATATAATCAATAATTTTTCTATGTGATGGCTTTTCACTATTAAGGGTTTTTAAAAAACTACCAATTTAACTATTAAAATCACAATTTCAAAAAAAAAAATTAAAAAAATAGAAAGAAAACAAATAAAATCACATGGCTTTCAAACTCATAATAAGTTATCCTTGTGTGGATTGACAACAACCAAATTTTACTTTATCTTCGAGTGAAACCAATGAAAAATATGTAGAATTAATTGTGTCGTAAGTCGGATTCTTTTTTAGATGCAGTGGGTGTTAAAATTAATAACGTAGGTTTAGAGAGAAAAATTATACAATTACTTTTTTGTAATGAGAAAAAATCAGATAAAAATCATACAATTAAATTGATCATTATTATGTAGGGTTAGTTTTTGTACAAAAGATTAATTAAAATCTATTTTATTATTATTAATTTTATCCAAATTCAAATTTTAAATAAGGTTGAAATTAGGGGTGGACATATTCAACCCAACCTGATAAATCCAACCCAACCCGATCATTTTTTATTGGGTTAGGTTGGGTTACATCTTTAAAAAAATTGGATGGGTTGGGTTGGGTTGAAAATTAAATTGGATTGAGTTGGATTGAAAAATTTTCAACCCAACCCACATTGGGTTGGGAGATGTTTAACCCAACCCAACCTGAACCCAAAAACGCCCACCCCTAACTAAGTCTTTCCTATCTAGAATCTTTCCTAGATATACACTTTTACGCTATTACATGAAATTCATCACAGAGGATTTATAAATCTAGAGTAGAAGAATGAAGACATAAGAGAAAAAAATAGAAATCTCAAGTGGTTTATAAATCTAAAGTATTTATAAATCTAACTCGACAAATTCAATCCAACCCGATTATTTTTTATTGGGTTGGGTTGGGTTATATTTTTAAAAAAAAAATTAGATGGGTTGGGTTGAAAATTAAATTAGGTTGGGTTGAGTTGAAAAATTTTCAACCCAATCCACGTTGGGTTTGAAGATTTTCAACCTAACCCAATCCGAATCCGAAAACGCCCACCCCTAGTTGAAATCAATAAATCAAAAGATTCCAATCAAAGAGCCCAATAGAATAAAAGATAATAAAATTATGGACAAGTGTCCCCCAAATGAGCCAAATTGAATGGCTCAACATGCAAGCTGAAAAAACGGAGATAAAATGGAGGAGCGGCGAATTTTTTTTTTTTTTTTTTTTAAATTACGGTAATAACTTTGTTTAGGTTGAATTTGGAAAATAATTTTTTATTGAGATTTTATATTTTTACTGAATATATTTTTACCTAGAAACAATTATTTTTATAAAATTTTGAAAAAATGATTGCTGTTAAATTTCGATTAAAAATATTATTTATGAAAAAAAATTTGAGATGAGAAGTGAGGCGGCGGCTTTAACAGAGAGAAAATGTCAAGTGGTTAATCATGAACCATATAAGCAAAAGCCAAAAATAAAAAAGAAAAAAAGAAAAATTAAAGAAAAAGAGAACACAGAGAGGGAGAGAGAGAGAGAGAGAGAGAGAGAGAGAGAGTGTGTGTGTGTGTGTTAGTGGGTTAAATTTTTTAAGAAAAGTAAGGGATAGGTCTAGGACTGACAATTTGGAACCCGATATAATGGGTCGACATGAAACCGATACGATTATTACGGGTTAAGGTTGAGCATTAATAGGTTGGGTAAATAAACGGGTCAACTCGTCTAACCCGTTTAATTATTGGGTCGGGTTCGGGTTCTATTTAACGGGTAACAGGTTGACCCGTTAAATAAGGGTAAAAAAGTAATTTTATTTTGGAGGGATAGTTATATAATTTTAGTGGTAGATATATATATATATATATATATATATATATCTTTCAAAGTTTAAACTCTAACATAAACAAAAGTCTCTAAACTTTATCTCTACACTTTATCTCATTACAAATTGTCATGTAGTAGTAAAATTTTATTGGTTTTAATAAAATATTTGTAAAATTTTTTTTTATATATAAATGTATAATTTCCTAATTACTTAACTTTTAATTATTATCTTTTGATCAGTTTAGTTTGGTGGATGTAATCAACGCTTGATATTGTTTTTCTATTATAAAAGACTACATAAAAAAAAATTATTGTCTTTGTTTTTTTAATACGAAGAATTATATTTATAGAGATATTTTTATAA
Source organism: Litchi chinensis (assembly GCA_019925255.1). Taxonomy (NCBI): domain Eukaryota; kingdom Viridiplantae; phylum Streptophyta; class Magnoliopsida; order Sapindales; family Sapindaceae; genus Litchi; species Litchi chinensis. Next base: position 22,749,702 of record CM034462.1, read on the forward strand.
TCATCTTTGTAAATATTTGTATTTTTATAGTATTGATTGTATTTATAGATAATTGTATTTTTTACTTATGTATATTTATTTTAATTTTGTTTTTTATTATATTTATATTAAAATTTAAATGTATTAACTATCATTAAATGAGTCATAAACGGGTCGATTAAACGAGTTATTATTCATGTTGGTTAAATAAGTTATTAACGTATCAGTTAAACGGGTCATTAACGGGTTGACCCGTTAGTAATCGTATCGGGTTCGGGTTGAGGGGGTTCAACCCGTTTTCTTATCAGGTCGTGTTCGGGTTGTGTAAAAAATTATCGGATCGAATTCGAATTGTGCCCAACTCGATATGTCAACCCGAATTATCACCCCTAGATAGGTCTTTGATGGATATAGGGGAGGATCCACCGTAGATCTAGGGGTCACCGGTCGCATGCCTCCATCAAATTTTAAAAAAATAACAATAATAATAATAAAAGTAAGTAATGTATTTTCAAAATGACAGATTGCAGCGAGCGCATAAAAATAAAATGACCATCACAACGTGCGTTGGTTCTGAGACCTGTCGTCTTTTCGTAGTACAGTACACATCAAACCAGGAGTAGTACAGTGTACTATTTGAAAAAAGCTGCAGCGTTCATTATTTAGTTTAAAAGCTACTTTCCTTACTTGACTTTTAACAAAGTAATAATTATAATTATTTATTATTATTTTATTGTTATGATAGCTTTCACTCATTTGCCTTTTTTTTTTTTTTTTTTTTTATGGTTTCATTTTTTTACACTTTTTTTCTTTTTTTAAATGATTGAGAATAATATACAAAAATTATCAAAATCAATTAAGATAAAATATTAATAATATGACTTAAAAAACTGTTCTTGCATAGAAGAAATCAACCCATATAAAGATGAAAGAATAGCTTATATGAAAATGGAGAATCTATCCACATAAATTAGTGGGAGAAAGTGCTACTACCGGGTGTAAAATCATGCCTCTTGGCATGGGGTTCAGGTGTTGTTACAAAGGGCGCCAACAGCCATCTACTATTGTTCCTATTTCAATATAATTAACTTCTTTCTTTTATTACTTTTAATATACCTAGTTTTCCTATCTCTAATATTTTTCCTATTTCTAATTAATTAATATTATATATTCTCTTCTATATAAGTACTATTTACTCCTATATTTTACGTGCTACACAAACATCCTTTGGCAATTTATAATTTCACTAAATAATTTTTTTTTCTTTTTCTCTTCATCTTCACTTGACATTTTCTCACCTAGCAGGTTAGCTTTCTAAATTAATTATTTTTTTTAATGGTCCATATATTGTCATGATTAAATTTAGTTTTTTTATTTCTATTTTTGTTTACTTTATAGTTTTACTTTATTTAGAATCAATAAAAATTAAAAATTTAAAAAATTTAAAACATGACTTATAATATGTATCAATCAATTCTCATTGTATAAATTTATTGTTATTCGTTATAAATACATTTTTGATTGTAAAAGTAGTCTGAAATTATAATTTCTAATGAATACATATGATTTGTGTCTTATTTTAATTAATAATTTTTTTAAGTAAATAATACCAAATATATGCACTTGAATATTAATAAAATTATTATTAATTTTTTAAAATTTCTTATTATGTTTTCATTCATTATGAAGCAATTATGGAGAGCTATATAAACAGAAAATCAACACTTGAGTTGGAATCATCTTCTTCAAAAAAAAATTGTATTGAAGTCAATTTGTCCAATCTCTCAGACGATCCAGGGTTTCGAACTAAGATATGAGATTATAATCCTAATGTCCATAAGCAAGTCTGGAGAGCACATTTGCCAAAAGGTCCTTGTCAACCTCAAAAACATAGTTTTCCTATGAGACCTTTTGGAAAAAAGTCTAGGCGATTCAACCTTGTTTGGTTTATTGAACATTTGACTTGGTTGGAGTACAATATAACAAAAGATGTGGCATAATGTCTATGATGTTATCTTTTCAAACCAGAGATTGGAAAACAAACGGGTGGTGACTCTTTTGTTGGTTAAAGGTTTACAAATTGGAAGAAGAAATATTACTTAATGCAGCATGTTAAAAGTAGTGCCCACAAAAATGCTTAGAGAAAATGTGAAGATCTATTAAATAAGAATCAATATATTGAGTCAACTATAAACAAACAGTCAAATCAAGCTCGAATTAAGTATCAAACTCGTTTACGCGCTTTAATTGATTGTATCTGTTTTCTTTTACGACAAGGGCATCCATTTCAAGGACACGATGAATCAAACAAATCTAGCAATAAAGACATATCTAGATATGGATTAAGTATTTCTAGATTGCGAGGAAAAGGTTTGATGGACCAAGTAATATACAAGGTGAATTTAATGGTCTTGAAGCGCTTATTTTAAAAGAGAATGAGAGTGCTTTTTATATACATCGTTCTGCCCATTAATTTCAATTAGCTCTTGTTGTTGTAGTGAAAGATCATACAGATATTACTCGTCTTTTTTATTGGATTATTTAGGTAGTAAATGTTATTGGAGTATCTGCTAAGCGTTATAATATTCTTCAAGAAAAACGAGTAGTTAAAGTTTTTGAAGTACTAGAAAATGATGAGCTTTCAAGTGGACGAGATTTAAATCAGAAACTAGTCCTAAGAGACCAGGTGAAACATGTTGGGGCTCACATTATCATACAATACTTAGAATATTTTCCATGTTTCTTTTATTGTAGAAATACTTGATATGTTAATGGATGATGGATTGAATTAGGAGGAAAAATATGAATAAAAGTTTTTATTGGATACAATAGAAACATTTGATTTTATTTTTGGTCTTTACTTGATAAGAATAATCTTGGGAGTTACATATGAGTTGTCACAAACACTACAAAAGAAAGATCAGGATATTATCAATGTCATGACCTTAGTAAAAGTAAGCAAAGAATGACTTCATACAATAAGAGAAAATGGGTGGGATTATTTATTGAATAAGGTTTTCGCTTTTTGTGAAAAGTATAAAATCCATGTTGTTGACATGAATGATTTGTTTATACCTCGAGGGAGATCAAGACATAAAACTCAGGAGATAAACAATATGCATAATTATCAAGTAGACTTATTTTATGCTATGTTAGATTAGCAACTTCAAGAATGAAATAATTGGTTTTCAAAGAAAATACTGAGTTACTTCTTTGTGTTGCATGTCTTAATCCAAAAGATCAATTTCATGCATTTGACAAACAAAAACTTATTCAACTTGCTCAATTTTATCCAAAAGACTTCTCTTCTACTGAGCTCTTGGCACTTGAAAATCAATTTGAGAATTATATTGCAGTTGAGTGCTCTATCATTGAATTTTTAGAATTAAATGACCTTATAGATTTGACACAAAAAATCTTTGAGAAAAAAAAAATAAAGGTTTCCCCACTAGTTTACTTGATCTTGATATTGTCATTATCATTACCTGTTGCAACTATTACTGTTAAAAGAGCATTTTTTGCAATGAATATTGTGAAAGCTAAGCTATATAATCGAATGAGAAATCAATAGCTAAATGATAACTTGCTTGCGTATATGAAGAAAGATATTTTTAACAAAATTGATAAAGAAATTATTATAAAACGATTTCAAAATATGAAGTCTCATTGAAGAAAATTATAACTTTACATAATTTAAGTTTTTTTTTTTTTTTTTTAATGATTTCATTAGGATTTTTAAGTATAAACCTATTTGTTTTATTCAAATATTATGTATGTTTCATTTTATTTAAACTATATAGTGTTATCCAAACTCGTTTTACATTAAAACATTACATATTTAGTATGTTTCTAATTTTTTATATTTTTATTACTTTATTCATGTGTCGCCTTATCAAATTTTTTGAGTTTGCTACTGAATGGACGATCATGTAATTGCATGATAAGGCATGAAACAAATTTAAAAACAAGAAAAAGGACAAAGTCATGACAAGCAATGTGAGAAGCGCCCATATATATATATATATATATATATATATACATATATGTACACTTTGTTGAAATCAAGCAACAAACATACAAATTGAGAAGCAAGACGCTGAACGAAAAAAATAAGAAAGAAATCGGTGAGGAGAAGAGAAGAAAAGAAAAAGAAAAGAAGATAAATTCGGTTTTAGATTAAATTTGCTAGTTCCTTCTTTTTTTCTTTTTTTCTTTTTTTGAATTCTAAATAGGTTCTTATGTTGTTTCTAGGTGAAGATAGACCCAAAGATAATACGAGTGTTAGTGGTTCTAAATAGAGCTTGAAACTTAATTTATGAGTGAATAGTTTATCTTAAGTAAATTAATTTAATTATGTTTATTTATATTTCAACTTTTTGTTATTCAATTGAAAGTAAATTATTTAATTAGTTAATTGATTTTATTCATTATGAATTATAATTTATGATTGGATATATGTATTAGAAATTCCAATCAAAATTTATTGTTTTCAATTTGAGTTATTACATGAAAAGTTTTATAATATTTTAAGTATTAATTTACGGATGTTTGAGAAAAATATTCATTAAGAATTATGAAAATATTTAGAAATAGAATTATGTATATTTGCATATGGAAATTGTTTGTAATATGAAACGAATGAACTGAGAATTTTAGAATATCAAGATTGTACCCTCCTCTTTTACGATCAAATTACATATGTGTGAATTCTAGAGTCACCCAATATGTATATGATAGATGTCAAGAAGTGTCATTGAGTCGCCTAGCACATGTATGACTGATATTCTACTTGCTCTAGGTGTGCGACGATGTCTTTCGTCATGTATGACAATGATTATCTCTCGCTCTGCACGTATGTTAAGTATCTTCATCACATACGATATATTTTCCTAGGTACTAGATTGATGTAGATTGAGATTTTAATTTTGTTATTAGTATATTATGTCAATTATTATCGAAATTAAGGAAATAATTTATTTAGTTTTCAAAAGTTATATCAACTCAATAGACGTTAACACTCACTTTTATATTTTCAAAACCATTTGTTAGATAACCGTCAGGTTTCAAAGAAAATCTCGGGACAAAAAAGGGTGGGCTACTCGATTAAATGATGCAAAAGAATTATATTTTGATATTATATATGTGTTTCATATATTACATGGAATCTGGACATGTATATGTATATTTATGCTTTAATGTAGTAGAATGTTTAGTTATTGGTCAGTTTTTTGTGTTTTTGCAGTAAGGTTTGAAGATGGTATAGATATATTATATAGTTGTGTTTTTCTTATAGAAGAAGGTTTGTTTTACATGTTTTGCAAAACATAACTTGTGTTTGAAATATGATTTGAAAGAAGGACCGAAGTCCTAAGTAGTTGAGATTTAAGATATTTTCGAAGTGTTGATTTTTGTGTATCATAAAAGAAAATATGCTCCTTAAATTTTTACTAAAGCACCATAGGAATTGGAAGATGAATTTCTATCAAAAAGTTTAAAATCACATATAGACAAGAATATTTTTTGAATTTAGGATGTGAATCTAAGAAAATGCTGTCAGTTTTGACATTTTAAAAGGTATAGAAAGTAATTGATTAAATTTTTAATTTTTAATAGAGGTTTGAGAAATAAATGGACGTGTGAAACACATTTTTGACTGGCAATAAAGCCATCATTTAGTAATATCCATCTCAATATTATTATGAGAAAATTAAAGAATTTTAAGTAATACAAAAAAACCAATTTTTTTTTTTAATGTACTTAGTAAATATTATTTTTATTTATAGTTTATTTGTTCTAGAAATCAAATTTGAATTAGTTTTTGTTGCGTCCAAAAATAACATCTAAACCTTACCTTGAACGAGTAGGCCCAATAAGAGATGAAAGAGCCCTAAAAGTCCAAAAGAGTAAAATCGCTGCAAGCAAATGACAAGGCCACATTAGTATATGACACGTCAACAAGAAATGCAAAGGCTCATTGTCAGGGGTAGACAAGGTTTGGTTCGCTTCGATTTTGGGTAAAACCGAACTGAAATCGAAAAAGATAGATTTTTGATAAAGAAAATCAAACCGAATCAAATTATATATATAAACCGATCTAAACTGAGTTAGATCGATTCGATCCAGTCCTATCAATTTTAGTAATCAAACAAACCAAGCCACAAACAGAACTTAACCCATAAACAATTAGAACCAAAATGCAAATAGAACCCACAGTTTTATAAAAATAAAAAATAAAGCAAATCAAACCACAAACAGAATCCATAGTTTTATCAAAAAATCAAACAAACCAAACCAAAAACATAACCCAAAAATCAATCGAAGCACATAGATTTATCAATTCACATACCACAACCCGTAAACAAAACCCAAAAATCAAATAAACAGAATCTAGAAATCAAACAAACCAAAAAAATCAAATCACAACCCACAATTTAAATAAACCACTAATATAAACCTCACCAGATCATCACCAACCCACAAACATATAGAGATTCAATGTTGGTGGGAGTGAGCTCAACGCTGATCTCCACCCAGTAGAAGAGATCGACGCTGATCTCCTCCGATCGATGCAATATCTAACTCAACCTGTAATCGAATCTAACTCAACCCACAACGGAAACATAAAATAGTGCTAGTGAGAAGAGAAAGAAGAGGAGAGAAAGGGAAGAGAGAGAAGTCTAGAAATAGGAGGAGAGAAGTGGAGAGAGACGACTAGGTTTTGAGTGAAAGGTGAGAATGAATGAGTGTTGTGTTCAGGTTTTTAGTTTATACATTTTTTCTTTTTCTTTTTTTTTTAATGAAATTCGATTTTTGGATCAGTCTTTTCAACCCAAAACCAAATTCGGTTTTTATCCATCAAAATTAAATCAAACTAAAGCCAAAAGGATAATAATAAATAAAAAACGAGGTCAGAGAGAGAGAGAGAGAGAAAGAGAGAGAGAGAGAGAGAGAGAGAGAGAGAGAGACGGAATATCTACACTAAACAAAAAGGGATTTGATTTTAACTTTCAAATCCTCATTCCTTCACCTTTTGTGCAAAATAAATAACAAAATAAGGATTCTCTTCTAAATTTCATGTTTGATTCCGCTAAGCAAAACACCAATAAGATGATGTGTACGTTTGATACACTTTATCTACTAGTCAAAATTACTCTTTTAATCTTTAAAACTCTATTTGATTTTTATTATGTCGTTTGATTGTCATTCCAATAGAGTTTTTGAACAGTTAAAAAAACTTAAAAATGTCTGCTTAGAGAAACTTAAATTTTAAACTTTTCTAAGGAGATTTTTTTGAGTTTTTTTTTTTTTAAAAAAAATTTAAAGATTAAAATATCTAAAATACTTCTATTATATTTTATTAATATCTTTATACCTTTAAAACTTTTATACACTTTATTTAAAAATATAAATACTCTAGCCTCCACTTTCATTTTGTATTTTAACAAAATCTTTGAGAACTCTTTAACTGGTAAGTTTTCTTTCCTTTTTTTTTTTTTTTTTGTTTGAATTACTTTTTTAATGTTCTCTTCACAATTTAATTAGCAATAGAGAAAGCGAAAATATCATTAACAACCCACAGAAGAAGAAAAAAGATGGAACAAAATTGCTCCAAGGTTACATATCATATATCCTTTCTCCTCGTCATCCACTACTTCAAACAAGTACGTATCATTAAAATTTGCAGTTATATCTTTTCCTAGGCAAATCTAGAAAAGAGACAACAAGCCTAGGATTCATGTCAACTTAAGGGTGGGGCTGAGTGTGTGTGGCTGAGTTTGTGATTAATTATTGATGACGTAATATTGAAATAAAAGGAAAATGAAAAAGTATTTAACAATTTCTTAATCACTATAAAATAAAATTCAGAAAATATAATGTGAAATTTGATACTAAAATAAAAGAGTTAAAATATTATTCTAATGACTACTTAACTTGAACCGTGTGAGTGATGTTAAAATGGTATTAATAATGATTAAAATGATACGATAAACTATTCTAAACTACTAATTAACTTGTGTTATACGAGTGCAAGGTTTTAACATCATCATTTAAGACAAAAATAATACTGCTATGCTATAAATTTATAAATTATTTTGTTTAGCTGTGGCATGAAAGCTTTTAATGAAAAACAAAACAATCATTATTTCCGTTTTGTTTAGGTACTTGAGGAGCACCTCTTCCTGGCCCAAGACGGTGAAACTTTGAACCTTTTGAAGCTAGGTGATTTGTTAAAAAGACAACAATGAGGTGCACTACTCCTCTCCTTTATGTCATTTTTGATAAATTTATAATATAAAAGTACTTTAAAAAGAATATAACTAAACAATTTACAATTTAAAAGAATTTTTTAATTGACAATCAAATAGCCAACAATTTTTTTTTAAAAAAGCTTTATCTGTAAAAGATCTACTTTAAAAAAATCTATTTCTAAAATATCTAAATGAAGAAGTTATATCAAACAAAGTGATATCCAATCATAAAATAAGCTAATAACAAATGAAGATTTTAATTACTATCAAAAAATAAAATGAAGACTTTAATTATTGTGATTAGTTTATTCAAAGAGGATGATAACAAATAATGACCGCCGATCGAAAAAAATAATCACAATAAATAAAGACCGAGGTGGGGGAGACAGAGAGCATCTATCCTACAAAAGATAAAAAATAAAAAGATTTTGATTTTTGCAGTGTATAAAAGAGCCCAAAAGGTGTTGTTTTCTAATCAACATGAGTCTCTCTTGATGCGCTAGCCATGAAGAAACAATCTCATTCTCTGGTTTGAAGTGCTTCCAGACGTTGAGGTATGTATTTATATCTTCCATCTTATTTTTTAGAAGTAAAAATTGTGTGTGATAATATTAATAAATAGATGAATTTTTAAAATGTTATTGAAATTTTTTCAACACATTCAATTATTATGAGCTATAATTTATAAATAAAGATAATAGTTCATGAGAGTTCGCAACTTTTATTTTTGAATTATTTTCTTCATTCACAAACTGTAGTTTGCAATAATCAATGTTAAAAATACTTAGTTAAATTTTTCGACATTATTTTTAGAACTCACCATTTTTTTCTAGAAAAAGAAAGTCTCAAGTCTCAACTATGGAGTACTAGTACTGTTTTTTTCCCCCTTAATAAAAGGCCAGAAACCAAGTATTATACTAAAACTAACTAAAGCATTAATCTCCCTTATAAGAGCCTTATATCAAAAATAATATTAAATACATATAAACTGGACAAAGGGTACCTCCTCATTTGGAAAACAGGGAGGAGGCCAAAAATATTGATAAGATTAAATAACATATTTCTTTATAATTTTGGGTGCACGGGAGAAAGCACAAAGATTACAGAATTCTCATGATAGCCTTATGTTTTTCTTCTGATATATAACATTCTTTTCGCCAGCACCCCCTGTCCTAAAATAATAGACATCCTTGATAAAATTTTATATAATTTTATGTCAAATATTTTTTGAGCAATGCTACACTATGCAAAAATTTATTCAAAAGTTTACTCAAATTCATTATCCAAATGGTGTAATAAGTTTACATATAATTAACACATCATAATACATCATTCCAAAATTAATGTGATAATTACAAATCAATTTGTCACATCATTTAGATAGATTTTTGGAAAGTATAGCATTATTCATATATTTATATATATGTATATAATTTTGTTTTTCTCTTTTGGATGGATAAAAATAGATAAATAAATGTTGAAATCATAAATTTAAGAAAAAAATTTAAGTTAGTATAACTTGATGGTATATGTATTATTTACATATTAAGCTCATGGTGAAACAAACAAATAAGCTCACCAATGTATAATTTTGAAATTGGTAAGAAATCCTTTCATGACTCGCTACTAATTGTCAATAGCATTCCTTTAAAGGGTTATGGTAGATTAATAGAAAATAATATTGACTAAAAAGTGATTTTAATATCTATATACTTTCCTATTTTCACTCAATCCAATGGTTAAAAAAGTGAATCGAAATCAAAATTAATTATAGTCCTTGGATTGGGTATAAAACTATAAATTCACAGAAAAATATTAAAACCACTTTTGTAAGTTAATATTTTGAGTTAATATAGCCTTACCTATATTTTAAACACCTTTGAGGGGGGTCAACTGAGTGGTAAAGGTTGTACCCCTCTCATGACTAGTCATGGGTTCAAATCTGTGCACTTTCTATTTTTTAATAAAATTTCATCCCCTCTCTCTCACCATTAGAAAGAGGAAAAAAAAAAAAGACTAATAATATATCAAACAGTTTTTTTTTTTAAAAAAAAAAAACTATAGTTTGTCTACCTTACTTTTGCATAAAAAAAGAAAAAATATATAGTTTGCCTAACTTCATGTAAACTCCTAGCTCTGACTGCTAAAGTTCCAACGTGAGAAATTAAGTTAGAGAGATAATATATAACTCTCTACGTTTAATTGATTGAATTTCATGGCCTCCGAAAGCATTAAATTAAGAGTACGACGAAAATCGTCGGCTATGAAAATCTAAGTAGCATATTAATAAAATCCAAGTTAGGATTTTATAATAGTGATCAATGATAATTCGAATTTAAAAATTCGATTAAAAAGAGAGAGTTAAGATCAATAATTCAAGCTTGACGATCGAAGGAAAATGTTAACGAAACGAGAATTAAAACAAGTATAGATGGGCTAATTTGAGAATCAAAGAAAGGAAATGAGAGTTAGATGAAATTAAAGAGAGTTGGGACAAGATGTAATTAAGAAGAGTTGATGACTATATAATCAAACCTTAGCTGATTTGTTTCAGCAAAATCACAGCAAATTCAGCCCCTTTCAGTCGAGAGAACGAGAGAACTTTCGAGAGAGAGAGAGAGAGAGAGAGAGACCAGCAAGCATTTCAGATGTGAGCCATGAGGGAGGAACCAGAAGAGAAGAAGAGAAGCAACCAGCAAGCAAGGAAACTAAGGGGCTGCTGGTCGAGCAAGAAGGCAGCAGCTGAACCAAAACAGTTCAGACGTGGAAGCAGAAGCAGAACCAGACGCGCAGGACAGCTCGCGAGGGAAGAAGCTCCTGGCCCTGAACTGCAGCAGGCTGGGCAGCAAAGGAAGAGGAGAGGGAGGAGACACGAAGGAGAAGAAGCACCAGCAGCTGCTGGTCGTGAGAAACAGAGCAGAAACGCGAGCTGGTCGCGAGCAGATCCGCGAGCACAACCGCGAGCCAATCGCGAGGAAGCTGGTCGGCCAGGAAAGAAAGGGGAGGAACCACCACCCAAGTTGCCTTCCAAGCCCTCAAATCTCCTTCCAAGACTCTTCTCAACTCCCTAAGCTAAGAACCAAGTAAGATTTCAGCTTGGTTTTCTTTGATGTTCTGCTGAAACAGAAAATGGTGGCAGCTTGTGTAATTGTTGTTGATTTGTTGGATGATTGCTCTTCAAACCTTAATAGAACCTTATATGATTGTTATAGAATCATCAATGATGAGTTTTGAGTGTAATTACTGCCATAAATTGATGTAAATGGGCTGTTATATCCTCCCTCAAAGTAGAAACCGAAAATGGTTACACATGCACTCTAAGTTGATGATAAAAGTTGTGAGTGAAATTTGAGCAATTAATTGACCAAGTTAGATTTATATATGTATTAGAGACTTGAAGGGCAGTAGTTAGATCTTGAAATTAGATGGTTTAGAACCCAAGTTGAGCACAAGAAAGGGGTTAGAAGAGTTAGAAAATTTTTAGAACTTCGAAAGAGTAGTTTCAACAAGATTAGTGATTCCCGAGCTCAAATTTGAGTTAGAGGAGACCTGACCATATTTGGCTTATTTGGGGGTGTTCTACACCTCAAATGATGCTTAGGAACCATAGAAAACCATAGGTTTTGGAACGGATCGAATCCGATAAAAATTGTGCAAGTTATGCACAATATAGTGCCGTTAGAACTCTGAGAAGTGAAACGGCTAGCTTAATGCAATTTTTGTGGCATGAAATGAGTTTAGTCAGTCATTATAAGTTGAATGAAGCTTAGTTATGGAATAAAATCTAGCGTCGCTAACCCGAAACCAAGAGTTTGCAAAACGGGCACTTAATTGCGCCCGAAAGTGTCCAAAACGGACGTTTTCCTTAAATTTGACATAGCAAACGATAATATTTCTCAATGAAATTTGTCGTGTGACTAGAATGGGATATAAGGGAGCCGTAGGAAAAAGAACGAAGGAAAACGGAGTCCCGGGCAGTGCGTCGCAGTGCACACTGTCAAGGGCTGTCCGTTTAAATTAAAAATGTAATTTTTCATTTTGAGCTTCCGATGAGTAAACGAACCATGTGGGGACACCCCTAAGGGTCCAAAACTAAAACTTTTACAAAGAAATCCAAGTTAGAGAGTCTCGGTTGAGTTAGAAACAAGTTAGGAGGTTATATAGAGAAAAATGGGTCTTAGTTGAGATTATCAACCTTAAGTTGAGATTCTCAACTTTTCAAATTGTCACTAGTAACGATGAGAAAATGTTGTGTAGGTGATGAGCGTGTGAGCGACGTCCAAGAGCCTCGTCGAGACGCTTGACGCTAGGTGACACGGCCTCGAGGTAAGTGGTTCGCCACTTATGAGTGTTTAAATTCTATATCAATTCATGATTATTCGTAATGGATATTGTAACTAAGTAATAAATGAAAATAAAAAGGATTTTCAATGTTAATGTTCAAGTTAAGCATATAGATTCCTATGGAATCTATATTGTACTAGAAACTAATACTAAGTTGTTATAGAAAGAGTAAAATGAGAAAGTTTTCAGAAGATGTAAAACTAGTGAGTTTTGTGCTTTTGCACTTGAAGAAATTGATTATAAAACCCATGTATATGCCTTAAGAGGTTATGAGAGTTAGCGCTACGTGACGATGCAGAAAATTCCGTCCGTAGTCGCTCAGAGTATAGAGAAATTAGCACTACGAGACGACGCAGAAAATTCCGTCCATAGTTGCTCAGTTTCCTAGAAAATATAAGCGCTACGTTGCGATGCAGAAAATTCCGCACGTAGTTGGTTAATTAACAGTTAGCGCTACGAAGCGATGCAGTAAATTCCGCTCGTAGTTGCCTAGAGTTTTAGCACTACACTTGCGATGCAGAAAATTCCGCATTGTAGTTACTCAGTGATAAGATTTAGCGCCCTACGTACGATGCAGTAAATTCCGTAACGTAGTGGTTGAGATACCTCAATAAGCTTCACGTTGGCGTTAGTTAAAATCGCCCGTGATGGTTAGAATGTTTAAAGGATATACATGGGGGTTTTTAAAGAAATTGTAAAATTTGAATAAATAGTAAATGGCTATGTTAGTGTATGTGATATTATATATATCTTTGTTGCACTAACTTATTGTTTATTTTGTAGCTTATTTAGTTTCATTGCGTGTCTCTGTCGGACGAGACATCGGCATTATTTTGCGTTTGTATAGGTGGGCCGAGTCTCCACGACATTATATTATTTGAACTTTGTAACGTATTGATTATATTATTTTTTTGAGATACACATGTAATTAGAACTGTATGTTGTAAATATTAAATGGTTTTTATATCTTCATATGATATATGATTATACATTGTATTATAAGTTGCTTATATTGTGGAAATTGTGAATAAAGAAGTTGGGAGGTGATCAGATATAGTTGAAGTGTATTTTCATTACAGGTGAAATTTTGGTTTTATAAAAAAATGCAGTCGTTATGCTGCCGAAAATTTTATAAAAAGTAATTGAAATAGAAAAGCGAAAAATTTTATCCCTCCCAACCAGTTACAGAAAATTCAAATCACTAAGTTTTAACGAGTAAACCGGAGAAGAAATTAGGGTTCGCTTCTCGGATGTCTTCGATCTGACAAGTCGGGTTCGATGAGTCCGTTGAAGTGCCCGGCAGGATCCTCCAGACAAGAGTTTAGATAAGGTCTGGGAAGGGTCCTGTCACTTCATCTAGAATTTGTTATAAACATTTATAAAGTTTTGTTAGATACCATTTGTGGTGGGGACTCATCAAACATGAGTCATTGCCAGGCCTCTGCCATTAAGCCACGTTAGACCATGTGTGCACGTTTATAAAAGTTAGTGGCCAAGATATCTCATAAATTTCTAAATCATGTGAAATCAAGTGTTAGGTCCATATAAATGGGCATGTTCAATAACTAAATTCCATCTATATCTTAATCTTTTTGTCATGACAACAGTCAAGTACACAATTTATAACCTTTGGTACATAGTGGGAGTGGACCATGGATCAACGTGTGCTCAAGGCATTTAGACGTAAAGATGTATCTCAAATCCTTCGACTCATGCAACAAAATCCTGACCTCTTCCGAGGAAGGACTCATCAACTCAACACAGCCCTGCATTTAGCTGCTAGACTCGAAGACAAGCGTGTTGTCGATAAGATACTCAGACTTGGGGCTTTGTTTCTCTATGAGAAAAACCAAAATGATGAAACTCCAATGCATATTGCGGCCAAGGTTGGCAATGCTTCCGTGATTGAAGTGATGCTTGAATATGATGATAATGATATAAATCTATGTGATCAAGTGCACATTTTATATATGAGAGACAACCAAGGTAACATACCTCTGCATAACACTGTTAGGAATTGTCACGACTTATCATCAGTCTTATTGACAAATAAGCATCGTGAAACAATGTTGTTTGAAAATAATGCGAAGCAGTCTCCACTAACTATCGAGGTTGATACAGGTTCAACTTACATTGCATGGTTTATCATGAAGGAAAATCCATCCTCCCTTGATTATAGAGGATCCAATAATTTGACGGTTCTTCATTATGCTGTCTTAAACCAAAATTATGGCGAAACTACGATTCTTGCTAGTTTTTATGTTTTATTATTATTTTTTTGGATCTTAGTTTTGTTGAGAGGTGTGATTACCAATAAAGTTATATTTCTAACTACCATTCTTACAAATCTACTAGCGTACTGCAAGATTCAAAAGGTTCTTAATTAATTGTAATTCTAATTTTCATTTCAGTTTCCGTGGTTGAGATAGTGTATAGAAAAGAGGAGCTAATCAAAGAGGTAGACGAACACAAAAGGAATCCTCTTCACTATACTGCAGTCTTGGGTAATGTGGCAATTGCTAGTGGGTTATTAGAAGCAGATGCATCATCCTCAGTTGCATATGATAGAGACTGCAATGGTTAGACACCTCTTCACTTAGCAGCCAAGTATGGCCAACTAGCTATCTTAAGATTGATTTTGATCGACTACCCGGATTCCATTGAGGTAGTAGATGAAATGCACGTAATATCCTCCATCTTGCAGCTCTGAATGGAAAAGATGATACTGTCAGATTAATTTTAAGATTGCTTGAGATGGAAGATTTAATTAACTCACCTGATGTACATGGAAATACCCCTATACATCTTGCTGCCTTGATTTCCTATAATAATGTGTTTGATATTCTCTCCAGAAACAATAAGGTGAGCAAAAGAGCCACCAATTCTAATCAACAGACTGTTCTAGCAATCGATCGGTTGTCTAGGGATGCTGAATTGGACATCAAAAAGGTTCATTAAATATTAGCATGTAGCCAAGCATTGCTAGTTTATTTATTCTAAATTTGGATCCCCTTCTAATATGAGTTTTTACATAACCTTATCTACTTTCATGACCACTTTCACTTTGTCAACAACTAATTACATGTTTCAAAAGGATTAGGGAAAACTTAGCTTGGTAGAGGATCCAAATCCATTATCCTATTGCGGTTTTATAATTGATTTCTTAATTTTTGGCAATTTTTAGTAATCATATAACAAATTTTGCAGGCGGAAAAGGGAGACGGGGCTCAAGATGTCTTACCGATGGCAACAGTAATAGTCACATTCACATTCACTGTTGCTCTCACCCTTCCAGGGGGTTATAAAGATACAGGTCCACATGAAGGAACGACAAAACTGGTTGGAAAACCAGGTTTCAAGACATTTATTATTAGCATTACCATTGCTATGACTTCAGCCATGACTGCTGCGGTTCTAGCTATCGGGCAGATTGGCTTCAAGAATCATAAATGTTTTAGACATGTGGACTTGATGTCTCTGGCCACTTGCTTGGTTTATTTCGGACTTCTATCGATGTCATTGGCATTCATGACTGAATTATCCATGGTTTTGTATGCCATTTTCGCCCTTGATACGGTCATTTCACTTGGTTGCGTTATTCCTTACATGGTGATCCTCTTACTAACAGGTTTAGAGGTAGGAAGAATCCACTTTAAATAGTTGCTTTTCTTTTTCCTCCTTACATTTTTTCCTCTAGAAGCTCTACTTGGACTAGTAGTACTATCTGCCACAGATCGGCTTGTCCTTTGCCCTCGGGCTAATAAGTTGCTCTACCTTTTGGTGTCTGCATATATAAGGTGGTACGATAGACAAATAGAAGCTAGATCGAGTTCTTCTCGAGTTATGGTTTGTGTATATTTCGTAGTGGCATTGCTAGAAAGGTTGAGACTTAGTACCGTTCGGATTGCCCAAATCGAAGCCAGGTCAGCACAGAGCGCCTTGGAGCTTACATCAACTATATAAATGAGGTTTAATTTAATTTGTTGTGTTGTATGGTATGTGATAGATGTTAGATTATGTCAAATATTCTCTCATTATTGGAAATAATTTATTTTCTATTGTAATTACATTGTCAACAACTATTTATTGTATGAGATAAAATATTCTACTCTTAATATCTACGTTATTAATTTTGTGGTGTACATACATCTTCTATAAATAAATTAATATGATAATTTCACCCCAAATCCAAAATCTATTATGGTATTGGATCCCCTAGGGCTATCTCCTCTCCTTTTCATTAATCATACCATAAACATCGTAGATATCATCAAACACAAAAATAATGGCAACCATGCCGATTAGTATTATTCTTGTAGATCAAGCTACCTTCTAGCTCAAAATATGTACTCCCAATAACTAGAAATAGCAATCCATCACTCTTTCTCTTGCAAAAGGCCACTCATGTGAAACTCCAATGCATATTGCTGCCCAGGCTGGTGGAGTTTCTGTAATTGAATTATCTATAGATTACGATAAGATAGAATGGTAATTTGAATTGGACAAGTGAACATTTTATGGATGATAGATCACTAAGGTAACACACCTTTGCACAATGTTGTGCCAAATAATCACAACTTGGTGGCCATCGTATCGATAAATGATGATCCTGACACACTACGATATATTAACAAAGTTAAGCAGGTTACCATTGATGCAAATTTGACTTATATTGCGTTGTTTATTATCCATGTATCTTTGATCTCTCATAACCACATAGGACTTGATGACCTGACACTTCTTTGATGTGTCGTCATATGAAGATTATGGTGAGACTCTGATTTTATATAGTAGTACTTTATTAATATGTCTAATATTATATTATACTGTCAAATCTAATACCCTTAACCGTTAAAATCAAACTTTATTTTTGTTTATTTAAAGCCTTACTTTGGGATTTTATGAAATTCGCTCAAATCTACAACCTCTACAGAAAAACCTTGAACCTTATCCACCCAATTGAGAGTAAAAAAAAAAAAAAAGGAAAGGAAAAAAATGGTAAGAAGAAATGAAATCAATGTGGGAAAAAAAATCTTCCATTAATTGTTTCACAGCTACTGGATAAGAAAAAAAATGATACTATTTCATTGAAACAGTCTTATAGAAGATTTTCTCTCAATCTAGACTTTTCAAGTTTCTATGGAATTTAAAAATATGAGTGTATTTAATTCATATTTTTAAAAATATACGTGTATTGAATTTATATTTTTAAAAATAAAAGTTATGATGTATTTTATGAAGATTTGGAGGTATTCAAATTCTTCGACTCCTCCAAATCCTTGAGTTACATATAAGAAGGAGATTTTTTTTAAAAAAAAATTAACTGAGAGGGAGACGTTACACTACAAATATCTATAAACAAAAATTAAAAAATGAAAATAAATATAAAATAAAAAAAATAAAAACAGATTAAAAATATATAGAAAATAAAAATCTAAAACCTCTGGATAAAAAAACCTTAAACCTCACCCTCTTGAGAGAGAAATGGTGATGGTGAGTGGAGTATGCGGTGGCGTCCCCATTCTCCGGTCCTTCAGAGGGCGGAGCCGCCTCTTCTGCGCGTCGACCAAGAAAGAGAAGGTCATTGTCATATCTGGGCCCACCGGAGCCGGCAAGTCCCGCTTGGCTCTGGAGCTGGCCAAGCGTCTCAACGGCGAAATCATCAGCGCCGATTCTGTCCAGGCACCGCCCCACTTCTCTCTATCAATTTTCAATCTTTTTAAAATGGGAAATTTTTTGCTTCAATGTTGTTTCCATTGCAGGTATATCGAGCTCTTGATGTTGCCTCCGCCAAGCCTTCTTCCGCTGATAGAAAGGTCCCTTCTTTTCACTTACTTCTGTTTATAGTGTTTTTATATGTTGTGTATGAGTAGTATTACATTTATATGCAAGTGGGTTGCTTTTGGTTGTTTTGGAATGTGAACTCATGCATTTATTTATTGAGAGTAATATCATTGAACCTCATTTTGTATGGGTTTGTTTTTGTTTTTATTAAACAAGACAGACAAGTGATGTAGTTGTTATAGTTAATAGATTTTTGGTTTGTTTATGTCGCAGGAAGTGCCGCATCATTTGATTGATATATTGCACCCATCTGAAGGTATGTTCAAATGGGGAGCAGATAAATTTGATAAAGGGTCTTAGTGCATTTTGTGGTTAGATTTGTTGATTCTATTGGTTGGATCTCGAAATTTATGTTCTCTTACAGATTGATCGGTTTATCTTCTTACAGACTATTCTGTTGGACAATTTTTTGAGGATGCAAGGCAAGCTACGAAAGATATACTTAATAATGGTCGTGTTCCAATTGTTACCGGTGGGACTGGATTGTACTTGCGGTGGTATGTTTTTGCGTAGTGAGTGGCAGTGTTGAAATTAGTTTTCTTTTTTTGTTTTGTTTTTCAATTTGTGGAAATTAAGTGAATGTTTATCCTAAAAGAGAATTTGCATGTGCCATGTGGATTATATCAGTGTATATATGACAAATGTGGTTGTTGTCTCATGCTTTGATTTATTATTATTATTATTTTTTGAGTTTGGAAAGAAACTGAAACGGAGCATTCTCACTTATATTGTTTTATATCTATAAAATTAGGCTTATATATGGAAAGCCTGATGTTCCTAAAGCCTCCCCTGAAATTGCAGCAGAAGCGTATTCTGAACTTGCACATCTACAGAAAGATGGAGACTGGGATGCAGCTGTTGAGTTGGTGATGAAAGCAGGTGATCCAAAAGCTCAGTCTTTGGCTGCCAATGATTGGTACCGATTACGGCGCAGCCTTGATATAATTAAGGTTAGTTTGCATGTCCTTAGCAATCTGTATTGGATGTGCATAATAATTTGTGAATTTGGACTCTTTTTCATGAACATTATTACTTGACTGACATATTCATAGATTTAGCATCCTTATTCCACGACCTTTACATCCAGCTTGGACTTGAGTATATTGAGTGCCCAAAGAAGATGCTTGTATTTTGAACTGTGAAGCAGCTTTTTTCTGATTAGGCATAGAATAATTGTGGAAGATTTTTGGCTCTATGCAGTGGCTGCTCATTGATGTTTCTTTTGGCATGACAGTCCACTGGCTCGCCTCCATCTGCTTTCCGAATACCGTATGATTCTTTCAGGGACCAATCTGATTCAAGTGAAACAAACCACTCTCATGACAGGAACTCTGCTGCTGGTGTGTCTAAACTAGATCCAAAGGATTTGGATTATGAGTTCATTTGCTTTTTCCTTTCAAGCCATAGGATTGATCTGTATAGACAAATTGATTTCCGGTGTGAAGATATGCTTTCAGGTAAATTATATTATTTCAGAACACTATAATAATAAGTACTTCTCATTATATAAACTGACCTCTTCAAAATTGTCCTATCATCATTGCTCAAGATTTTAACTTGCAAATCTTTATGATCACAAACTTTTCCAATATAGTGTATCACATGGTTTTATGAATTATCATCAGATGTTGGTAAGAATTAATATCACCTGCAAACTTCAGGACCAGGCATCCTCTTGTCAATCCTAGGAGATATGTAAGGATTTTTTATTTTTTATTTTTTGTGAAACAGATATATATGGATGTTGATCAAGAAATTTCTCTATTCCATGGAAACCATAATCAGACACTGTTTTTAATCTATCAGATATATCGTGATCATAATGCCGGTTATATTTTGTAGTCTTTTGCAACAAATACTGTTTTAGTCATGGTATGAGGTGCATGCATTTCTGTCATCTTGGCAACTCTCTAGCTGTAGTCCATAAATAAAAGTTTCAACCAATAACAATCAGATATAATCCAGACACAATGTGAAATGCACTCATATTGATCTCTATGTGCAAGAGGAGTATAGGCTTGCTCAAGTTTAGCTAATTCACCAGTTGAAATAATCTCCTAATGTGTACCTATAACGTAGGTTTTAACCTATCTTATCCAGCCACATGAATGCTGCTTTGTTACCTACTGTAGCTACACTGTCGTATCTATCAATGGAAGTAGAAAGGTATATTAGAATAAAGGGATTGATTTCTTCCAAGGGATCAGACCTTTGATAGAACCATAAATTCATCATTTCATTATTAATTGGCTCTGCTTTGTACTCTAATTGCGTAAAAAAATACCTTCCTAACTAAATATGGTAACTGATGAAAACAATTGGAAAAATGTGATAGACTAACAATTTTCTCGTAATTTCTCAATTTTTTTCTTTTGTAATTAATTTTTGGCCATATATGCAATTGCAGATGTATTAATCCATTGTTAATATAATTCATGTGATGTTTGTTTCTGATTGTAGGAACTGATAGGATTTTGTCCAAGGCCAACCAGATGGCTTCTTGATATGGGTCTTCTTCCAAATTCAAACCCTGCAACTTGAGCAATTGGTTACAGACAAGTATAGTTCCGATTTATAATGCTTGTACTATTCTTGCCATTATGTAGTGATTTTGAAGGAAAAAGGTTGTTTTCCATGATATTCCTAAGTATGTATATAGCTTTTTCACATTGCCTTGTTAGCCAAAGATCGATGTCTATTTGATAGTTAAACAAATTTTGTAGAAAGTTTTCTTTGAAATATATAGGTGCATTATTTTTTCAGAAAATGATCAACCCATGTCTTAATTGTGTTTCTGAAGCCAAATCCAAAACATCTGTAGCCATCAACCTTACCAACTTCTGTTTGAGCTTCTGATACATTTGAAGATATAGATGGTGATTACTTTATTTTACTTATTCAAGGATTAGCAAAAAATCTTTTGATTAGCAAAAAATCTTTTAAGTATTTAAATTTTTGTTTCTTACTCATACCATTTTTTTTTTCCTATGATGCGTAAATGCAAATTTCTGCCATGTTAGTATATTTTCCTTCAATTAATTTTTGCCTAGTTTTGGTCTTAATTGGTACGTTTTTTTACTCTGGTGAAGAAGTTGAGATTCATCTTGTTTATCTGACACTAATTCAGGCAATGGAGTACCTATTGAAATGTAGGCAACGAGGGGGAATCAGTTCCACTCGAGAATTTTATGCTTTTTTGTCAGAATTTCAGAAGGTATCTAGGTAATACATGTCCCTTCATGAAATTTATTTATGTAACATGGCAAGTCTTTTCTGATAAGCCTATATTGTTTAAAGTATCTAGGTAATTCTTTATGGACCATGGCATTGTCTTGCATTATGGCAGTGGAAAAGTTGTTCAAGTTTGAGAAATTCTTTAGTAAGTTGTGTTATATGTACAAAAGCTTGAGAAGACTTTAGAGCTCTCTCTCACTCTCTTCTTTTTAATAATATATATATATATATATATGGCATAGAAATTTGGACAACATTTTTCTTATTATTTTTTAATTTATTGTATTGTACCAAAACTGTATTTGAGTTATTCGTGTGTCAAAGAGACTTTCTAAACAAATTGTGATTATTATAGCTCAGACATTGTTTCCTTTTGTGCCTTCTGTGCTTGTTTAGAAATATCTGGATAGAGATAAACGGTAAAGCGTTTGATAGGGTTGAGGTTTCAATAAATGAGTTGAAGGACTGACATGAGAAATCTGTTCTTCTGGCTATCATTTTTCGATTCTGATATTTCTGGTTCATTTATGGATTTTCTTGATGTAGTCAATAATCAGTTTATTTCTCATCTTTTAACTAGTTCATTTCTTTTTGCGTTGATTCTCTTCCCCATTTGGCATGTTTAGTGATTCTTGTTGGGTATAAAGGAAATGGTGTAGAAGGGTAAGGGAATTGAGTTAGCACCTCATGTTATGCATGTAGCTTGGTATTAACAAGATGAACAGAAAAATAATATTAAAATTAAATGTTGATGCCTCCAGCCAAAACCAAAATCAAAGAAATTCCTCCCTCACCTGCCAACACAGTCAGAAACTATTACTTTTCTAAACGCACACATGTATCCTATTTCTCCGGGGATTAAACTAGTTAGAATTGAATGTATATTGAGGGAACTGCTTTAGAAAGTATCCGTCTTGTTTTTCTTTGTTCTTCCATCCTTTTACCAAAGGTGGGGGCAATGGCTTAAAACTTCTGAATATGGGTGATTGTTTAAAATCCATCTCTTTGCATATGCACCACTTATCCATCATAAAATTATATATATTACTCCCTTTTTCACATAACTGTATGCTGTAACACCCGAGAAATACAAATCCACAAAATTTATTTCATTTGCAGAAATTTTACAAAAAGGCAAATGACTTGGTTCGATAATGAGAGTATTTATCATTGGCTTAATTTCACTTGCATTTTAATTTCATTAGAATACCTAGCATCTAAAGAGATTTATTTTCTTCAAGAGCTCTATGCTTCATAAGCCACTTTTGCACAATCATGTTCATTTATGGCAACATATGAATTCGTACAGAAGTTCATGTCATTAGTGAATTTCTTGCAATGAATGTGTGTGTTTCTGCGTTCATGTTGAGAACTAGTGCAATAACAATCCACCATTCCTTTCTGCGCTGCACATTTAGATTATATTTATGTCAATTTGGTAATAGTAACTAATGTGTGTTGGCATCATGCTTATTTAAAGTGGACAATTTAATATGCAATTACATTGTTTTGCATGTAGTTTTTGAGACAAACATGTGTATAGTTCTTCCCTGTCTGTTTCAGTATTTTCATTTTCATTTTCATTTCTTCAATCCCATTTCATATAATGTGGAGTACCACATAGGACATAAGTTTTTAATTCGTTCAACCTATGCTTGATTGACATTCTGGTGAACAATTAAGCAAATAGGGGTAGATATCATATTTTTCCTGATCTTCACATTTACTTTCTGCAACTGCCAATTTGGCAGAGCCTATATTTTCCCCAAAACAGTACATGAAATTGGTCTGTATGTGGTGGTCATCAGAAGTTGGTTTTTTTAGTGCCAGTTCACATGGTCTGGGGCCAATTGAAATCCTTAATTCTATTGCTTGTAGCATCATTTTTTTTTCCCTTCTGCTAATTTCCGCAGCTAGCTTATGCAGGAAAACGTGCTTGATTTCATTATTGATGCATACCATGATCAAACTGGAAATTTGGTTGTGCCTAAAACTCTTCAAATGGAGAAAGATTTAACAAGATGTAAAGAAGTTTCTGAACTCAAGTCTTACCGTACTACAAACAGGTATGAGCTTTTTCAAGAGTTTATCATTATGTAATTCATTAGAAGTGCTAATTTATTTTTCTAATTTATTGCAAAGGCATTTCATCAGCCATGAAGATTGTTTTGATATTCTGGACTGGATAAAGACGACTTAAGGGTAAAAGCCAGAACTCAGCTGACTTATGCAGGAAAACATGCTTGATTTCATTATTGATGCATACCATGATCAAACTGGAAATTTGGTTGTGCCTAAAACTCTTCAAATGGAGAAAGATTTAACAAGACGTAAAGAAGTTTCTGAACTCAAGTCTTACCATACTACAAACAGGTATGAGCTTTTTCAAGAGTTTATCATTATGTAATTCATTAGAAGTACTAATTTATTTTTCTAATTTATTGCAAAGGCATTTCATCAGCCGTGAAGATTGTTTTGATATTCTGGACTGGATAAAGATGACTCAAGGGTAAAAGCCAGAACTTAGCTTCTTTCACTTTTGACTTGCGTTTCATATTGACATTAGTAACATCTCATGAAATAACTCTTGAGTCTGTTTCAAATGTGATCGTTCAAGGTTGTTGATTCCTTGCTGTATGTTTAAATCTTCTGGAGCTCTATAATAAAGGCCTTGCATAATGCATGTATGCAGTGAAACGTGTGGACTCAATCAACCGGTCTTTATTTGAGCAAATATATCCCAAAGTCAGAAGCCGTATTGTTCTTGCTCTATAAGGGCAGTGAAATTGAAGACAAAAGGTTGTGTAGTATGTATTATGTATAGTTAAAAACATATATCCTTAATTTTATATTTTTTTATTCAATTTTGCAACTATATTTTGTTCTCTTTTTGGAAATAATCTTGTAATCTCAATGTAAAGAAAAAGCTTTGCAGGGAAGTTGATTGGTATAGTAATGAAATTATTTTCAAATTGGATTGATCTGTTGAAGGTCTAAGAGGGTTTAATCTCAATATCAATCTTCTAACAGAACATGTAAATTTTCAACTGATTCTAGCATGAAACAATACCCATCTATTGAAGTGTTATGTTCTGTATGGGTATAATAAAAACAAAAGGTATAAAAATAAATATAAAAATGTTCCTGGTTAACAATTTGAGATACATTTGGTTCAAGCAGAATATGCTGTGTGGTACAAGGTTACCATATCATCATTAACCATACATTTAATATTGCTGCTTGCTGTAAAAGTAGAAGAAAAGCAAGCATGAACTAATTTAGGGTATTATTATTATTATTATAATAACGTGATGGGAACAGCATAACATTGAACCTATAACCTAAATTTGCATTACTTATATAAGCATGCGATTCAAGATTTCTATTTTATTCTCTAAAACTTTCAAATATGTAATAATTTTTATTCTCACGTTGACAAGCACTTCTACAAGGAAAGCCAGAATGTACATTTATGACTGTACCAAATCTGTACTGACAAATCTTGCTAGAAAAAGTTTCTCATCTCACTAGAAAAATATCATTCTTTTCTACAAAGATGGGGTTGAATTGAATTTCTATTATTTTTCCTAGCATGCTTCACAGCTGATGAAAATCCTTTAGATTTTTTCCATTCCTGCCATTAATTTTTTTTGTTACCTTGGTAATTGAAAGTTAAATCTGTTTCGCCTTCGATTCTCTTTTTTCATCAGAAAAGGATCCACGATGCATTTACTTCAAGAAAAAGGTTAACTAAGGAGTATGAGCAGCTAGCAATTTGGTTTGGAGATGTTTACATGGGATTTAGCCAAGACTCATTGCAAAGTCACATATCATCTACTACTACTAGTTGTTGGAATAACTTTAATAGGTTAAAACCTATATCAAAATCTAAAAACTCATATTAAATCAATAAGAATTATTATAGAAAACATACCTGAATCCATATTGTTAAACCTGAGTAGAATCGAGTCTTCCACAGTCAAATCTCCTTAAGTTACTCTGTAGTTTTCTTCTTGAATGGGGAAAGAAAAGAGAGAGCAATATTACGTTGATTTGACTTGGAGACCATAACCCTAATTATATTCTTTATATACTGATCTAATTAGGTTCCCATTAACCCTAATTTGATTAGTATTAGGCCTCTACACATTAAAACCCATACCCAATAGATATTTCTAGAGCCCTATTAATAGATCACTTATTTGGCCTTATTAAAATAGATAGCCCATAATATAATTGTTATATAATATGTAAGCCCACATTAAGATTTATAAAAAATCCCAACAATCTCCCACTTGGGCTACATATGTTTCTTGAAACAATTATATTATTTATAGTTTGAGTGTGCACTAAGAAACTCTCTGTCTTAAAATATCCCTTTAATTACAATCTGGTCCATCAACTATATTAGTATGAGATCAAAGCGACCTTTGTTACATATATTTGTAACTAGACCCATCAATGGTCACCACACCAATACATTTAATGACATAGATCAAGTATGGATGCGTAGCATAGAAATTACATGCAATGTGATCTTAAACATGTCTATTTCCAACTGGTCTACCTTAATCTTTAGTGAGATTAAACACAAATAACATTCAGAGTTTATAACTGAACTTTATACTTTATTCTGCAGAAAATAAATATAAAATATGTATATAACAAAGAACATCAAAATATTAACTCTCACTAAACACGCACATCATCAACTAAAACAACACCCATATGAGCAGTGTGCTCATGAAAGACCTTGGGTGGTAATCTCTTAGTAAGCGGATCCACAATCATGGAGTTTGTCCCAATATGTTCTATAGCAACCTGACGACTCTGAACTCTTTCTTTAACAACAAGAAACTTGATGTCTATGTGCTTTGACTTCATAGAGCTTCTGTTGCTATTGGAATATAGCACAGCCGAATTATTGTCATAATATATCTTTAATGGTCTTTCTATACAATCCACAACTCGCAGCCCCATGACAAAATTTCGAAGCCATATCCCATGATTAGATGCCTCATAACAAGCTATGAATTCAGCTGCCATGGTGGAAGAAGCTATGAGTGTTTGCTTAGCACTCTTTCAAGAAATAGCTCCTCCAGCTAGCAGGTAAATATAGCCCGACGTGGATCTTTTACTGTCTTGGCATCCAGCAAAATCGGAATCAGAATACCCAACGATCTCTAAATTATCTGATCTCCGATATGTGAGCATGTGATCTTTTGTTCTCTGTAAATAACACATAACTCGTTTGACTGCTTTCCAATGATCCATCCCTAGATTACTTAAATATCTGCCCAACATTCCCACTATGAACGCAATATCCAGACGCGTGCATACTTGAGCATACATTAGACTTCCTACAGCTGATGCATAAGGAATCTTTTGCATTTCTTTTCATTCCAATTCATTTTTAGGGCACTGATTGAGATTAAACTTGTCTCCTTTAGCTACAGGGGTGTCTCCTGGTGCACAACTTTTCATGCCGAATCTATCAAGAACTTTTTCGATATAGCTCTTTTGTGATAACCCAAGGATACCTCGAGTTCGATCTCGATGTATCTGTATGCCTAATACAAAAGAAACGTCCCCAAGATCTTTTATCTCAAAATTCTTTGTAAAAAATCTTTTGGTTTCGTGCAATAAGCCTATATCGTTACTAGCAAGTAGTATGTCATCGACATATAACGCAAGAAATATGTATTTACTCCCACTGAACTTATGATATACACAATCTTCAACCTTATTTACCTCAAATTCATATGAGATAGTGATTTGATGAAATTTATGATACCATTGACGAGAAGCCTGTTTGAGATCATAGATGGATTTCTTTAATTTGCAAACCATTTTCTTTGGGTCACTGGATACAAAGTTTTTTGGTTGCATCATATATATTGTTTCGTCAATATCACCATTGAGAAACGCAGTTTTTACATCCATCTGATGTAGCTCTAAATCAAAATGAGTCATAAGTGCCATTATAATCCTGAAAGAGTCTTTCGTTGAAACCGGAGAGAAAGTCTCTTTGTAATCAATGTCTTCTTTCTGAGTGAAACCCTTGGCAACTAGACGAGCTTTATATCTCTCAACATTGCCTTTTGAATCCCTTTTGGTCTTAAATATCCATTTGCAACCAATGGGTTTCGCACCTTCAGGCAATTCAACGAGATCCCAAACGTCATTGTTTTTCATGGAATTCATCTCATCATTCATAGCATCGATCC
This sequence comes from Litchi chinensis, assembly GCA_019925255.1. Lineage (NCBI taxonomy): Eukaryota > Viridiplantae > Streptophyta > Magnoliopsida > Sapindales > Sapindaceae > Litchi > Litchi chinensis. The sequence goes on from CM034462.1 coordinate 22,777,579, forward strand.
ACTTTTGAGAATTAGAACTTTGTTTGGCTTGATGGAAGTTGATTGGATCATCTTCCACCACTCCTATATCAACTTCATGTTCTTGGAGAAAAACGATATAGTCATCCGGAATCGCACTTCTCCTTTCTCTAATGGATCGTCTCAATGACACATCCTCTTGAGGTTGTTGAGTTTACACTTCGGGTATAATATTTTCATTTTGCACAGGGAGCTCGTCTACATTGTCTTGATATTCCGGATTTGCATTTTGAACAATGTCAGGAATAGAAGCCTGATCATTATTAATAGCAATAGTAGGAAGAGAAATAAATTCCTCTTCAAAGACAATGTCTTTAACCTTATCTCCTCCCACAAACTCAACTTCCTCAAAAAATCTCGCATTTCTCGTCTCAAAAAATGTTCTAGTAGTGGGATCGTAAAACTTGAAACCCCTTGATCGTTCAGACTACCCAACAAAGTAGCAGCTTACAGTTCTAGATTCCAGTTTCTTTTCATTTGGCCTATAAGGTCTTGCCTTAGTTGGACAACCTCAAACATGTAAATGCCTTATACTAGGCTTTTTGCCCGTCCATAATTCATAAGGGGTTTTAGCTACCGCTTTGCTTGGAACCCTATTGAGGATATATGCTGCAGTCTTTAATGCTTCTCCCCAGAGAGATTCTGGTAAAAATGAATGATTAATCATACTTCTTACCATGTCCTTAAGCGTTTTGTTTCGTCTTTCAGCAACACCATTCATGCTAGGTTTGCCTGGCATTGTGTATTGCGGGACGATACCGTATTCCTCTAGGAATTTCGCAAAAGGTCCTGGACGTTGTTCACCAGATCCGTCATATCTGCCATAGTATTCACCACCACGGTCAGATTTGACAGCTTTAATTTTCTTGCCAAGTTGATTTTCAACTTCAGCTTTGAAGGTCTTAAAAACATTCAGGGATTGAGACTTCTCATGTATCAAATATAGGTACCCATATCTTGAATAGTCGTCTATGAACGTAATAAAATACTGTTGATCATTCCAAGAAGCTGTAGGAAATGATCTACAAATATCAGTATGAATTAGTTCTAAGACATCAGAACACCTATTGGCACCTAATCTCCTAATGTTTGTCTGTTTCCCTTTAATACACTCAATACAGACTTCGAAATCTGTCAAATCAAGGGAATCAAGAATCCCGTCAGACACAAGTCTCTGAATTCTCTGTTTAGAGATATGACCTAAACGCTTGTGTCATAGTGTGGTGGAATCCCTGTCAGTTAATTTTCGTTTTGTACCTCGTGAATTTATATGCAAAGTTTCATTAATTGAAGCAATTGTATTCAACAAATATAGGTTATCATACAATAATAAAGAACCGGTACCAATAAGATTCGAATCTTGAAAAAGACTAAATTTATTATTTCTAAATGAACAAGAATAACCAAATTTGCCCAAAACAGAAACTGAAACCAAATTCCGTCTAAAAGACGGTACTACATAAGTCTCTTCCAAATTCAAAAAATGACCAGTCTTTAATAATAACCTAAAAGTTCCTATTGCTTCTACTGCAACTGTTTTGTCATCGCCCACATAGATGAATATTTCAGCATCACTTGGCTGTCGGCTTCACAGACAACCCTGCATAGACACACTTATGTGAGTAGTAGCACTAAAATCTATCCACCAAGTGTGTTTAGGTACAGAAGTTAAATTAACTTCAGAACAAACTAAATTGAGAAGCATACCTTTCTTGACACGCCAGTTGGCGTATTTGGGACATTCTTTCTTCATGTGTCCAGCTTTCTTGCAAAAGTAACAGGTAAACTCCTTATCCTGTTTCTTTTGCACCTTATGCTGTGATGTCCCAACTGCAGCTTCTTTTCCTCTTTTCCTTTTCTTGTCCTTAGAGATAGTTGCTAAGTTAGCACTTTCAGTACCTTCTTGCTTCAATCTTTTTTTTTTCTTGCACACAGTGAGATATGAGCTCATTAAGAGTCTATTTATCCTTTTGAGTATTCTAACTTACTTTAAACTGACTGTATTGTGCAGGAAGAGAAATCAAAACTAAGTGCACCAGCAGGTCCTCAGACAGCTGTAACTTTAGTGCCTTTAGTTTGGAAGCAATATGAGACATCTCCATGATGTACTCCCTTATGTTCCCTTTACCTTTATACTTCATTGAAACAAGGTTAGCCAAAAGGGTGCTTGTTTCAACCTTTTCGTTTTTCGCAAAACGCTGTTTTATTTCATCAAGGAACGTCTTAGCATTTTTCTCTTCGGACATAGAGCCCCTAAAAGCTTCCGGAATGGAACGTTTCATGATTATAAGACACATGCGATTAGAACGTTCCCACTTCTCCATACTCGGCTTTTCATCAGCGGTACTATTATCATTAAGAGATGTGGGTCATTCTTCCCGAAGCGCAAGGTCAAGATCCATGCAACCGAGAACAATCATAACGTTCTCTTTCCAATTCTTAAAATTTGTGTCATTAAGCATAGGAATGGAATTGATATTAGCAGTTATTGTTGAAGCAGAAGTAGTAACTGAATCGAGAACAAAACCAAATACAAGCTCACAATTAATAATCATATCATAAGATAAGAATACTAAATTAATAAATTCATACATGATATGATTAAACTATTCCCATAATGGTGGGCCCTAAAACAAGATACCTAGCACAACATTGACATTTAGTCTTTGGACAGAAATATCAATTGTAAGTGGTACTCTCCGTGCAGTAATCAAAAATTGACAATTAATCCCGTCAAGTAATAAACCTTTCTTTGGACCGACTTATTACTCACATGGAAAACCTAATAATCATCATATATTTATTACCACAAGTATGACTATTATTTGGTCAAATAATAACCTTCCTTTGGGCCGGTCATTATTCACATAAACAATAGACATACACATCTTAATATTTTAAAATAAACAAATTTAATTATAGAGGTTACTTTGGTAACATATAATTTCAATTTAATTTATTTTGAAATATCAGACATAATACATATATTAACAAACTTTTGTTTTCAAACCAAAACAATGCTGTCATCAACTTAATTATCGTGCATGCTTGATTTATTATATATACATATATATATATATATATATATATATATAAAACTGAATCACATGCATCATGAATGCCAATGTGCACGCCAACCAAAACAAAATATATATATATATATATTATCTCATACTCAAACCAATACGATATATAATCTGAATCAAAAGTCACTGCTGTCATATATATATATTTACGCAAAACACAGAAACTGGATTAAATATATATATTCAAGTTTGTTTTAATAATCCAAAACAAACACAAAAACAGCCTTTGATTGAATCGCACGCCAACCAAAACCATAGAAAAACCAAAACAAAAAAAACAACAATCAAAGCAAAAGCTATTAGCTGACAACAAAAAATATATATATTATATGTTGTCTGCTAAAAGTACCAACAGCATTCAATAAACCGATTAAATATATATATATATATATATATTCATTCTTTCTTCACACAGTAAAGTAATATAATATATATTCTTCGATTGCCTGATGCAGTAAAACAATACGGCCTATATTCTTCAATTGCTTCACAGTTTATATAAACCACAACAGCGGAAAAACACGACACTATATGTTTAATTCGCAAAGCACGATCAGTGGTTAACAATTATATATATATATATATATATATATTCCATGGTTCCACCACAACAACCATGATTAAACTAATTAATTTCTCAATGATTCAATATGAGTATGTTTCTGATACCAATTATTGAAATAACTTTAATAGGTTAAAACCTATATCAAAATCTAGAAACTCATATTAAATCAATAAGAATTATTATAGAAAACATACCTGAATCCATAATGTTAAACCTTAGTAGGATCGAGTCTTCCACAGTCAAATCTCCTTAGATTACTCTGTAGTTTTCTTCTTGAATGGGGAAAGAGAAGAGAGAGCAATATTACGTTGATTTGACTTGGAGACCATAACCCTAATTATATTCTTTATATACTGATCTAATTATGTTCTCATTAACCCTAATTTGATTAGTATTAGGTCTCTACACATTAAAGCTCATATCCAATAGATATTTCTAGAGCCCTATTAATAGATCACTTATTTGGCCCTATTAAAATAGATAGCCCATAATTTAATTGTTATATAATATGTAAGCCCACATTAAGATTTATAAAAAATCCCAACACTAGTACCTCCTCGACAGTGGACTCAAATAATGTAAATTCAGATCAAGCATGCAATTCTGAATGGGAACTCCTATAAATTAATCGACAAGATTGCATACTAGATCACTCATTATAAAGCCTCTTGTATGTGCTGATGAGTGTGTTGTTATACCACTCTCTATGACTATGAGGTTGGAGTTGTATAACTTTCTGTATAGAAATAACAATAATAAGCCTGTCAAAGATGACAGTTTCATGCAATTTTATCTGGTTTTAATCCTAATCCCTGTTGGGTTGACTTAAAATGCCATGTCTCTGTGATGCTGTGCCGCTGTGTTATTTCACACACAGGTAAAATCTTCATATATAAGCTCAAGAGTATTACTTCTTTTTGTGAGAAGAAGAAAAGGCAGAAAGAAGAAATCAACTAATTTCCAATGTAAGCTAAATTTGCGTTTGTTCAGTAACAGTCTCAAAGTTTTTGTTCTCCGTTAGGTTACAAAAAGTTTTGATGATTCAGGAGCAAATGCCAGTGCAGAATCTCGTTCCATGTACCAGGAACCCCCGGTAAACACCAGTGAATACAGTCAGCAAAATTTTTCGGATCAGATCTTTGTTCCTTTGTCAACAATTTGCCCTTCCGTTCACCATATATCGTGGTATGAGCATCATTACGATACTCAGACAACTGGGTGATATTCAATAATGTTACATTGATCTTTAGTTCTCGTAAAATATCATGAACTATCTCCATGATGGTGAGACTAGAACCACTACCCCAGTATGAACCTTGGATTGGATATGACTCATTGAAGCAGTTTTCATTACTTCCAGGCCTCCACTCCCAGCTCCTACAACAGAAAATGCATGTGGTTCCATAATTAGAGCAGGGATTTGAGAGTTTTGTGGATTTATATTGCAAAACTTGAAGATGGATATAGTTGGTCATTTAATGTCCTTAATCTTGGAAAGATGTTGCAGGCAAGAATTTACATACAGGGTAAAACATAACTGCCAAATTCATTAGAAGATACCAGAGTAAAAGAGTACTGATCCTCACCACAAATGTGTTGGAGACATACTCATGAAGAAGACCTTTTGAGTGCGAGGGTTGATGTTGGAATCAACCCAACCACGGTAGGTGGGTCAGGTTTGCCTGATCAATCATGGGTGAAGGTCGAAAATCTGTCACATATAACGGTGATGAGGTCAGCCGATTTTATAGGATTCTACATAGTTTCTTTAATAAAAAATAACACAAAAACGTTACAGAGATAGAGAATCACATTTTATGGGTCAGGTTTGTCTGATCGGTCTTGGGTGGCAGTCGGACGGTGGGTTAGTTTTCACTCACACAAAGAATATGAGTAAAAGACTGGGAATAGAGAGAGAATGAATCGGTTATGAGTATAAGACTAGGAATAGAGAGAGAGTGACTGACTCACATAAAGGGGTGGGTTAAGGGCGTTTTCGTCCAAAATAAGACAATGTGCAATGTTTTGAAAATAAAAGTTATTTCTCAATGGGATCATAAAAAGAGATTACTTTTCAATAAAACTCTATATATATTTTGAGCTTTTGAATTGCTTAAACACCCAAAGTGTATATGTGTTGAATGAGTTAGATCCGTACTGAACCGACGCTCACATAACCTAATACACTAAGGACCCTTCATTTTGCCTATGTGGCTTTGGGCATACGGGCCCCATTTATTGGCTTTTGAAAATTCTTTAATTTTCTTTAATTTTCACTTTCTAGGAAAATCCAAAAGGTATCTGATATTTTACAAACAAAAGATCAGAGTCACACTTAGGCTTCTGCTTTCTAAAGTCTTGTTCTTCATCTCTCTCTCGCCACCATCTGTCCGATTTGACTCACGGAGTCGGCTCTCCAAAGGTACGTAAACTAACTTAAAACTCCCTCAAATGCCTTGAAATCTCCATTTTTTGTAACCTCGTCATCTTCAGCTGCTTCAAGTTTGCTGCATTTCTTTGTCCAGTTCAAAAGTTTGTGGTTTTGAGCTCAGATCTTGCTTTTTGACTCGATGAAGATCGTGAAAATAAGCATTTTAGCTTATATAGTGATCTTTTACAGCTTAGCTTCTACTATTGATGTTGTTTCTGGTCGTAAGTGCGTGCGTCTTACTCTTTATTTCTGTGTGAATACTCTGCGAGTGAGTTGTCCAAGTTGCCCGAGTACTCGACCAACTCGACCGAAAACTCGCTCTACCGAGTTGAACCCCCGATCTGGGGGTTATCCGATCGGCATGGTGACGGTCACCGAGTAACCTTCGAGAACTCGGCCGAGTAAACACTGGTCTCAACTATGGAGTACTAGTACCTTTTTTTTTTTTATTCCCCTTAATAAAAGGCCAGAAACCAAGTATTATACTAAAACTAACTAAAGTATTAATCTCCCTTGCAAGAGCCTTATATCAAAAATAATATTAAATATATGTAAACTAAAAAAATGGTGCCTCATTATTTGGAAAATAGGGAGGAAGCCAAAAATATTGATAAAATTAAATAATATATTTCTTTATAATTTTGGGTGCACGGGAAAAAGCACAAAGATTAGAGAATTCTCATGATAGCCTTATGTTTTTCTTCTGATATATAACATTCTTTTCGCCAGCACCCCCTGTCCTAAAATAATAGACATCCTTGATAAAATTTTATATAATTTTATGTAAAATATTTGTTGAGTAACGCTACGCTATCTAAAAATTTATCAAAAAATTTACTTAAATTTATTGTTCAAATGATATGACAAACTTACGTATAATTATCATATCATAATATCTTGTCTTAAAATTAATGTAATAGATACAAATCAACTTGTTATATCATTTAGATAGATTTTTGAAAAATGTAGCATTATTCATATAATATATATATGTATATAATATATATATTTTTTCTCTTTTAGATGGATAAAAATAGATAAATAATGTTGAAATCATAAATTTAAGAAATTTTTTTAAGTTAGTATAACTTGACGGTATATGTATTATTTACATATTAAGCTCATGGTGAAACAAACAAATAAACTCACCAATATATAATTTTGAAATTGGTAAGAAATCCTTTCATGACTTGCTACTAATTGTCAATAGCATTCCTTTAATGGATTATGGTAGATTAATATAAGATATTGACTAAAAAGTGTTTTACTATATATATATATATATATATATATACACTTTTCTATTTTCACTCAATCAAAGGGTTAAAAAAGTGAACCGAAATCAAAATTAATTATAATCCTTGGATTGAGTATAAATCGATAAATTCATAGATAAATATTAAAACCACTTTTGTAAGTTAATATTTTGAGTTAATATAGTGTAAGCTATATTTTAAACACCTTGAAGTTCAATAATATATCAAACAATTCTTTTTTTCTTTAAAATTTTTGCATTAAAACAGAAAAAAAAAAGAAAAAAAGAAAAAAATATAGTTTGCCTAACTTCATCTAGAATTTGTTATAAACTTTTATAAAGTTTTGTTAGATACCATTTATGGTGGGGGACTCATCAAACATGAGTCATTGTCAGGCCTCTGCCATTAAACCACGTTAGACCATGTGTGCACGTTTATAAAAGTGGCCAAACTATCTCATAAATTTCTAAATCATGTGAAATCAAGTATTAGGTCCATATAAATAAGTATGTTCAATAACTAAATTTCATCTGTATCTTAATCTTTTTATCATGATAGTAGTCAAGTACACAATTTATATATAAATAAGCATGTTCAAGAACTAAATTCCATCTGTATCTTAATCTTTTTGTCATGATAGTAGTCAAGTACACAATTTATAACTTTTGGTACTAGGAGTCAACCATGGATCAACGTGTGCTCAAGGCATTTAGACGTGAAAGTGTATGTCAAATCCTTCGACTTGTACGACAAAATCCTGACCTCTTCCGAGGAAGGACTCCTCAAGGCAACACAACCCTGCATTTAGCTGCAAGACTCAAAGACAAGCGTGTTGTCGATAAAATACTCAAACTTGAGGCTTCATTTCTCTATGCGAAAAACCAAAATGATGAAACTCCAATGCATATTGCGGCCAAAGTTGGCAATGCTTCTGTGATTGAAGTGATGCTTGAACATGATAATAATATAAATGTAAGTGGTCAAGAGCGCATTTTATGTGTGAGAGACAACCAAGGTATCATACCTCTGCATAACGCTGTTGGGAATTATCATGACTTATCGTCAGTCTTATTGATGAATAAGTGTCGTGAAACAATGTTGTTTGAAAATAATGCGAAGCAGTCTCCACTATCTATCGCGATTGATACAGGTTCAACTTACATTGCATGGTTTATCATGAAGGAAAATCCATCTTCCCTTGACTATAGAGGACCCAATGACTTGACGGTTCTCTATTACGCTGTCATAAACCAAAATTATGGTGAGACTATGATTCTTGCCTCTTTTCTATTTTTCTATATTTTTTTTTTCCCTAAACTTAATTTTGTTGAGAAGTATGATTATCAATCAGGTTATGTTTCTGACTGTCATTCTTATAAATCTACAAGTGAACTCTAAGATTCAAAAGGTTCTTAACTAATTGTAATTCTAATTTGCATTTCAGTTTCCGTGGTTGAGATAGTGCATAGAAAAGAGGAGCTAATCAAAGAGGTAGACAAAGACAAAAGGAATCCACTTCACTATGTTGCGGTCTTAGGTAATGCGGCAATTGCTAGGATGTTATTAGAAGCAGATGCATCATCCTCAGTTGCATATGCTAGAGACTGCAATGGTCAGACACCTCTTCACTTAGCAGCCAAGTATGGCCGACGAGACATCTTAAGATCGATTTTGATCGACTACTCGGATTCCATTGAGGTGGTAGATGAAATGAAACGTAACATCCTCCATCTTGCAGCTCTAAATGGAAAAGATGAAACTGTCAGATTCATTTTAAGATTGCCTGAGATGGAAGATTTGATTAACTCACCTGATGTACATGGAAATAGCCCTATGCATCTTGCTGCCTTGAATTCCCATAATCATGTGGTTGATATTCTCTCCAAAAACTATAAGGTGAACAAAAGAGCAACCAATTTGGATCAACAGACTGCTCTAGCAATCACTCGGTCGTCTAAGGATGCTAAATTGGACATCAAAAAGGTTCATTAAATATTAGCATGTAGCCAAGCATTACTAGTTGATTTATTCTAAATTTGGATCCCTTTCTAATATGAGTTTTTACATAACCTTATCTACTTTCATGACCACTTTTACTTTGTCAACAACTAATTACATGTTTCAAAAGGATTACGAAAAACTTAGCTTAGTAGAGGATCTAAATCCATTATCCTATTGCGGTTTTATAATTGATTTCTTAATTTTGGACAATTTTTATTAATCATATAACAAATTGTGTAGGAGGAAAAGAGAGACATGGCTCAAGTTGTCTTACTGATGGCAACAATAATAGTCACATTCACATTCACTGCCGCTCTCACTCTTCCAGGAGGTTATAAAGATAAAGATCCACATGAAGGAACGGCAAGACTGGTTCGAAAACCAGGTTTCGAGACGTTTGTTATTGGCGTTTCGATTGCTATGACTTCAGCTATGACTGCTGCAGTTCTAGCTCTTGGGCAAATTCGCTACAAGAATCATGAACGTCTTAGAGATGTGGACTTAATGTCTCTGGCCACTTTCTTGGTTTATTTCGGACTTCTATCTATGTCATTGGCATTCATGATTGGATTATACGTGGTTTTGGATAGCCATCGTGCCCTTGCTATAGCGGTCATTTTAGTTGGTTGTGTTTTTCCTTACATAGTGATCTTCTTAGCGACAGCTTTAGAGGTAGGAACATACCGCGTTAAAGATTTGCTTGAAACATACCACTTTAAAAAGTTGCTTTTAGTTTTCCTCATTATATTTTTCCCTCCAGAGATTGTAATTGGACTAGTAGTATTATCTGCCGCAGGCCAGATTGTCCTTCTCCCTCTGGCTAATAAGTTGCTCTACCTTTTTGTACCAAAAAAAGCAAACTACCTTTTGGTGTCTAGATATATAAGGTGGTACGACAGACAAATAGAATCTAGGTTGAATTCTTCTCGACGTATAGTTCATGTATATTTGGTACTGGCATTGCTAGAAAAGTTGAGAGACTCGCTCAAATCAAAGCCAGGTCAGCACACAGCGGCCTTGGAGCTTACATCAACTATATAAATGAGGTTTAATTTAATTTGTATTAGTATGTTGTGTTGTATGGTATGTGATAGATGTTGTTAGATTATGTCAAATATTCTGTCATTATTGGAAATAATTTATTTTCTATTGTAATTACATTGTCAATAGCTATTTATTGTATGGAATAAAAGATTCTACTCTCAATATCTACATACATTTTCTATAAATGAATTAGTATGATAATTTCATCCCAAATCCTAAATCTATTATGGTATTGGATTCCCCAGGGCTATCTCCTCTTCTCTTCATTAATCGTACCATCAACATCATAGATATCATCAAACACAAAAATAATGGCAATCACACAGGTTCGTATTATTCTTCTAGATCAAGTTACCTTCTAGCTCAAAATATATACTCCCAATATCCAGAAATATCAATCCACCACTCTGTCTCTTGCAAAAGGATACTTATGCGAAACTCCAATGCATATTGCGGCCAAGGCCGGTGAAGTTTCTGTAATTGAATTATCTATAGATTATGATAAAATAGAATGGTAATTGGAATTGGGCAAGTGAACATTTTATGGATGACAAACAACTAAGGTAACACACCTTTGCACAATGTTGTGTGGAATAATCACTAACTTGGTGGCCATTGTATCGACAAATGATGGTCCTAACACACTACGATATATTAACAAAGTTGAGGAGTCTACCATTGATGCAAATTTGACTTATATTACGTGGTTTGTTATACATGTATCTTTCATCTCTCTTTATCATGTAAGATTTGATGACCTGACACTTCTATAATGTGTCGTCAAAAGGCAAGGTAATTGTGAGACTCTGATTTTATATAATAGTACTTTATTAATATGTCTAATATTATGTTATACCGTTAGATTTAACACTCTTTAACCTATAAAAGTACATTTCATTTTGTTTATTTGAAGTCTTACCTTGGGGTCTTGTAGAATTCACTCAAATCTAGAACCTCCGTTAAAAAAAAAAAAAAAAAAAAAAACCTTAAACCTTTTACCCACCCATTTGAGAGTACTAGAAATAAGGGAAAAAATGGTAAGAAGAAATGAAATCAATGTAAAAAAAAAAATCTTTCATTTACTGTTTCACAACTGATTGATAAAAGAAAAAAAAATGATATTATTTTATTGAAACAATTTATAGTAAATTTTTACTTAATCTAGACTTTTCAAGTTTCTATGAAATTTAAAAATATGAGTGTATATTCATATTTTTTTAAAATATGAGCGTGTTGATTTTATATTTTTAAAATAAAAATTATGAAGTATTTGATATTAAGAAGGATTTTTTTTTTCCTTTAACTAAGAGGGAGATGTTACATTACAAATATCTATAAACAAAAATTAAAAAATGAAAATAAATATAAAATAAAAAATAAAAACAGATTAAAAATATATAAAAAATAAAAATCCAAAACCTCTGGATAAATAGCTTAAACCTATTCCTCTTGAGAGAGAAATGGTGATGATGAGTGGAGTGTGCGGTGGCATCCCCATTCTCCGGTCCTTCAGAGGGCGGAGCCGCCTCTTCTGCGCGTCGACCAAGAAAGAGAAGGTCATTGTCATATCTGGGCCCACCGGAGCCGGCAAGTCCCGCTTGGCTCTGGAGCTGGCCAAGCGCCTCAACGGCGAAATCATCAGCGCCGATTCTGTCCAGGCACCACCCCACTTCTCTCTATCAATTTTCAATCTTTTTAAAATGGGAAATTTTTTGCTTCAATGTTGTTTCCATTGCAGGTGTATCGAGGTCTTGATGTTGGCTCCGCCAAGCCTTCTTCTGCTGATAGAAAGGTCCCTTCTTTTCACATACTTCTGTTTACAGTGTTTTTATATGTTGTGTATGAGTAGTATTACATTTATATGCAAGTGGGTTGCTTTTGGTTGTTTTGGAATGTGAACTATGCATTTATTTATTGAGAGTAATATCATTGAACCTCATTTTGTATGGGTTTGTTTTTGTTTTTATTAAATAAGACAGACAAGTTATGTAGTTGTTATAGTTACTAGATTTTTGGTTGGTTTATATCGCAGGAAGTGCCGCATCATTTGATTGATATATTGCACCCATCTGAAGGTATGATCAATTGAGGAGCAGATAAATTTGATAAAGGGTCTTAGTGCATTTGTGATTAGATTTGTTGATTCTATTGGTTGGATCTTGAAATTTATGTTTTCTTACAGATTGATCGGTTTATCTTCTTACAGACTATTCTGTTGGACAATTTTTTGAGGATGCAAGGCGAGCTACGAAAGATATACTTAATAATGGTCGTGTTCCAATTGTTACTGGTGGGACTGGGTTGTGCTTGCGGTGGTATGTTTTTGCATAGTGAGTGGCAGTGTTGAAATTAGTCTTCTTTTTTCGTTTTGTTTTACAATTTGTGGAAATTAAGTGAATGTTTATCCTAAAAGAGAATTTGCAAGTGCCATGTGGATTATATTAGTGTATATATGACAAATGTGGTTGTTGTCTCATGCTTTGATTTATTTTTATTATTATTATTATTTTGAGGTTGGAAAGAAACTGAAACAGAGCATTCTCACTTATATTGTTTTATGTCTATAAAATTAGGCTTATATATGGAAAGCCTGATGTTCCTAAAGCCTCCCCAGAAATTGCAGCTGAGGCGTATTCTGAACTTGCACATCTACAGAAAGATGGAGACTGGGATGCAGCAGTTGAGTTGGTGGTGAGAGCAGGTGATCCAAAAGCTCAGTCTTTGGCTGCCAATGATTGGTACCGATTACGGCGCAGCCTTGAGATAATTAAGGTTAGTTTGCATGTCCTTAGCAATATGTATTGGATGTTTAGATACCTCTGTGTGTGTGTGTGTGTGTGTGTGTGTGTAAACAAGAACATGAAAACATGACCTGCAGCATGAATGTGCATAATAATTTGTGAATTTGGACTTTTTTCATGAACAGTATTGCTTGACTGACATATCCACAGATTTAGCATCCTTATTCCACAACCTTTACTTCCAGCTTGGACTTGAGTATATCAAGTGCCCAAAGAAGATGCTTGTATTTTGAACTGTGAAGCAGCTTTTTTCTGACTAGGTATAGAATAATTGTAGAAGATTTTTGGCTCTATGCAGTGGCTGCTCATTGATATTTCTTTTGGCATGACAGTCCACTGGCTCGCCTCCATCTGCTTTCCGAATACCGTATGATTCTTTCAGGGACCAATCTGATTCAAGTGAAACAAACCACTCTCATGACAGGAACTCTGCTGCTGGTGTGTCTAAACAAGATCCAAAGGATTTGGATTATGAGTTCATTTGCTTTTTCCTTTCAAGCCATAGGCTTGATCTCTATAGACAAATTGATTTCCGGTGTGAAGATATGCTTTCAGGTAAATTATATTATTTCAGAACACTATAATAATTAGTACTTCTCATTATATAAACTGACCTCTTCAAAATTGTCCCATCATCATTGCTCAATATATTAACTTGCAAATCTTTACGATCACAAACTTTTCCAATATAGTGTATCACATGGTTTTATGAATTACCATCAGATGTTGGTAAGAATTAATATCACCTGCAAACTTCGGGACCAGGCATCCTCTTGTCAATCTTCGGAGATATGTAAGGAGGTGTTTTGTGTGTGTGTGTGTGTGTGTGTGTGTGTGTTGTGAAACAGATATATATGGATGTTGATCAAGAAATTTCTCTACTCCATGGAAACCAATATCAGACCACTGTTTTTAATCTATCAGATATATTGTGATCATAATACCGGTTATATCTTGTAGTTTTTTGCAACAAATACTGTTTAAGTCATGGTATGAGGTGCATCCATTTCTGTCATCTTGGCTACTCCCTAGCTGTAGTCCATAAATAAAAGTTTCAACCAATAACAATCAGATATAATCCAGACACAATGTGAAATGCACTCATTTTGATCTCTATGCGCAAGAGGAGTATAGGCTTGCTCAAGTTTAGCTAATTCACCACTTGAAATAATCTCTTAATGTGTACCTATAACATAGGTTTTAACCTATCTTATCCGGCCACACGAATGCTGCTTTGTTACCTACTGTAGCTACACTGTTGTATCTATCAATGGAAGTAGAAAGGTATATTAGAATAAAGGGATTGACTTCTTCCAAGGGATCAGACCTTTGATAGAACCATAAATTCATCTTTTCATTATTAATTGTCTCTGCTTTGTACTCTAATTGCGTAAAAAAATACCTTCCTAACTAAATATGGTAACTGATGAAAACAATTGTTAAAATGTGATAGACTAACACTTTTCTCGTAATTTCTCAGTTTTTTTCTCATGTAATTAATTTTCGGGCATATATGCAATTGCAGATGTATTAATCCATTGTTAATATAATTCATGTGATGTTTGTTTCTGATTGTAGGAAGTGATGGGATTTTGACTGAGGCCAGATGGCTTCTTGATATGGGTCTTCTTCCAAATTCAAACCCTGCAACTCGAGCAATTGGTTACAGACAAGTATAGCTCTGATTTATAATGCTTGTACTATTCTTGCCATTATGTAGTGATTTTGAAAGAAAAAGGTTGTTTTCTATGATATTCCTAAGTATGTATATAGCTTTTTTACATTGCCTTGTTGGCCAAAGATCAATGTCTATTTGATAGTTAAACAAATTTTGTAGAAAGTTTTCTTTGAAATATATAGATGCATTGTATTTTCAGAAAATGATCAACGCATGTCTTAATTGTGTTTCTGAAGCCAAATCCAAAACATCTGTAGCCATCAACCTTGCCAACTTCTGTTTGAGCTTCTGATACATTTGAAGATACAGATGGTGATTACTTTATTTTACTTATTCAAGGATTAGCAAAAATCTTGAAGTATTTAAATTTTTGTTTCTTACTCATACCATTTTTTTTTTTTCCTATGATGCGTAAATGCAAATTTCTGCCATGTTAGTATATTTTCCTTCAATTAATTTTTGCCTAGTTTTGGTCTTAATTGGTACGTTTTTTTACTCTGGTGAAGAAGTTGAGATTCATCTTGTTTATCTGACACTAATTCAGGCAATGGAGTACCTATTGAAATGTAGGCAACAAGGGGGAATCAGTTCCACTCGAGAATTTTATGCTTTTTTGTCAGAATTTCAGAAGGTATCTAGGTAATACATGTCCCTTCATGAAATTTATTTATGTAACATGGCAAGTCTTTTCTGATAAGCTTATATTGTTTAAAGTATCTAGGTAATTCTTTATGGACCATGGCATCGTCTTTCATTATGGCAGTGGAAAAGTTGTTCAAGTTTGAGAAATTCTTTAGTAAGTTGTGTTATATGTACAAAAGCCTGAGAAGACTTTAGCTCTCTCTCTCTCTTTTCTTTTTAATAATATATATATATATATATATGGCATAGAAATTTGGACAACATTTTTCTTATTATTTTTTAATTTATTGTATTGTACCAAAACTCTATTTGAGTTATTGGTGTGTCAGAGAGACTTTCTAAACAAAATTGTGATCATTATAGCTTAGACATTGTTTCCTTTTGTGCCTTCTGTGCTTGTTTAGAAATATCTGGATAGAGATAAACGGTAAAGCATTTTATAGGGTTGAGGTTTCAATAAATGAGTTGAAGGACTGACATGAGAAATCTGTTCTTCTAGCTATCATTTTTCGATTCTGATATTCCCCTTATGGATTTTCTTGATGTAGCAGACTCTGCAAATAATCAATTTATTTCTCATCTCTTAACTAGTTCATTTCTTTTTGCATTGATTCTCTTTGGCATGTTTAGTGATTCTTGTTGGGTATAAAGGAAATGGTGTTGAAGGTTAAGGGAATTGAGTTAGCACCCCGTGTTATGCATGTAGCTTTGTATTAACAAGATGAACAGAAAAATAATATTAAAATTAAATGTTGATGCCTCCAGCCAAAACCAAAATCAAAGAAATTCCTCCCTCACCTGCCAGCACAGTCAGAAATTATTTCTTTTCTAAATGCACACATGTATCCTATTTCTCCAGGGATTAAACTAGTTAGAATTGATTGTATATTGAGGGAACTGATTTAGAAAGTATCAGTCTTGTTTTTCTTTGTTCTTCCATCCTTTTACCAAAGGTGGGGAAAATGGCTTAAAACTTCTGAATATGGTTGATTGTTTAAAATCCATCTCTTTGCATATGCACCACTTATCCATCATAAAATTATATATATTACTCCCTTTTTCGCGTAACTGTATGCTGTAACACCCGAGAAATACAGATCCGCAAATCATTTATTTCTTTTGCAGAAATTTTGCAAAAAGGCAAATGACGTGGTTCCGTAATGAGAGTATTTATCATTGGCTTAACGCTTCCAAACACCTGGTATGTCACTTGCATCTTAATTTCATTAGAATAACTAGCATCTAAAGAGATTTATTTTCTTCAAGAGCTCTATGCTTCATAGGCCACTTTTGCACAATCATGTTCATTTATGGCAACGTATGAATTCGTACAGAAGTTCATGTCATTAGTGAATTTCTTGTGATGAATATGTGCGCTTCTGCATTCATGTTGAGAACTAGTGCAATAACAATCCACCTCTCCTTTCTGCGCTGCGCATTTAGATTATTTGGTAATAGTAACTAATGTGTGTTGGCATCATGCTTATTTAAAGTGGACAATTTAATATGCAATTACATTGTCTTGCATGTAGTTTTTGAGACAAACAAGTGTATAGTTCTTCCCTGTCTGTTTCAGTATTTTCATTTTCATTTTCATTTGTTCAATCCCATTTCATATAATGTGGAGTACCACAAGTTTTTAATTCATTCAACGTATGCATGATTGACATTCTGGTGAGCAATTAAGCAAATAGGGGTAGATATCATATTTTTCCTGATCTTCACATTTGCTTTATGCAACTGTCAATTTGGCAGAGCCTGTATTTTCCCCAAAACAGTACATGAAATTGGTCTGTATGTGGTGGTCATCAGAAATCTGTTTTTTAGTGCCAGTTCACATGGTCTGGGGCCAATTGAAATCCTTAATTCTATTGCTTGTGGCATCATTTTTTTTCCTTCTGCTAATTTCCACAGCTGGCTTATGCAGGAAAACGTGCTTGATTTCATTATTGATGCATACCATGATCAAACTGGAAATTTGGTTGTGCCTAAAACTCTTCAAATGGAGAAAGATTTAACAAGACGTAAAGAAGTTTCTGAACTCAAGTCTTACCGTACTACAAACAGGTATGAGCATTTTCAGGAGTTTATCATTATGTAATTCATTAGACCTACTAATTTATTTTTCTAATTTATGGCACAGGCATTTCATCAGCCGTGAAGATTGTTTTGATATTCTGGACTGGATAAAGACGACTCAAGGGTAAAAGCAATGAACTTAGCTTCTTTCACTTTTGACTTGCGTTTCATATTGACATTAGTAACATCTCATGAAATAACTCTCGAGTCTGTTTCAAACATGATCGTTTGAGGTTGTTGATTCCTTGCTATATGTTTAAATCTTCTGGAGCTCTATAATAAAGGCCTTGCATAATGCATGTATGCAGGGAAACGTGTGGACTCAATCAACCGGTCTTTATTTGAGCAAATATATCCCAAAGTCAGAAGCCATATTGTTCTTGCTCTATAAGGGCAGTGAAATTGAAGACAAAAGGTTGTTTAGTATGTGTTGTATATAGTTAAAAACATATATTCTTAATTTTGTATTTTGTTATTCAATTTTGCAACTATATTTTTGTTCTCTTTTTGGAAATAATCTTGTAATGTCAATGTAAAGAAAAAGCTTTGCAGGGAAGTGGATTGGTATAGTAATGAAATTATTTTCAAATTGGATTGATCTATTGAAGGTCTAAGAGGGTTTAATCTCAATATCAATCTACTAACAGAACATGTAAATTTTCAACTGATTCTAGCATGAAACAACACCCATCTATTGAAGAGTTATGTTCTGTATGGGTATAATAAAAACAAAAGGTATAAAATTAAATATAAAAATGTTCCTGGTTGACAATTTGAGATACTTTTGGTTCAAGCAGAATATGCTGTGTGGTACAAGGTTACCATATCATCATTAACCATACATTTAATATTGCTGCTTGCTGTAAAAGTGGAAGAAAAGCAAACATGAACTAATTTAGGGTATTATTATTATTATTATTATAACAACGTGATGGAAGAGCATAACATTGAACCTATAACCTAAATTTGGATTACTTATATAAGCATGCAATTCAAGTTTTCTATTTTATTCTCTAAAACTTTCAAATATGTAATAATTTTTATGAAAAAATGTTATACCTATATTTTATGATGAAGGTTCAACTCAACTGTATAGATGTTCACCATCAAAATATATATTGGTTGCAATTATAAAAAGATAAAAAAAAGGTTAAATGGTGTATTTTCATTTTGGTTTTTCAGAAGAGATAGCCTCATTTTTTTCCTTATAGTTTGATATAATGTCAAAATCTTGCAGTAGTTTCAGAAATTGTTAATATTCTCCAATTAATTTATGAAATAGATCAAATATTACTTATAGTTTATGAAAATATTTAAAAAAATCTCTTATCGTTAAGGTTAACTTTGAAAATCAAAATTTAACCCTTAATATGAAAAAATAAAACTATAGTAACACTTTGGTTATTTCAGTTATTTAGTTTATAATGATAAAAAATAAAATAAAATTATTCGAAACTATGAAGGAATAATTAATTATTATGTTAAATTTAAAAGCGGAAAAATGATACCATCCCTTTCTAAAATTTGAGAGTAATAGAAAGTAAAGAGAAGCCCAATAAATTTGGCGCGTCTCTCGACCAAAACTCCATTGGAAGAGTCTCTCTGTCTCTTCGATTTGCATCGACTATGAGGTCGTCATTTCTCAGATCAGTCAAAACCCTAACGAGGCCGACGACGGCTTGTGTCTACTCCATAGATTCCATGCCCAACCGGACGGTGGCGATGCTAGGCAGCCCCTGGCCCTCCTCATGAAGCTGAACCCTCTCGTCTCCCAACTGGCTCTCTACGACATCAACAACACTCCTGGTGTTGCTGCTGACGTCAGCCACATCAACACCAGATCTGAGGTCCACCCCATTCACTTCAAAGCTGTTATCTTTTCTCTTTTTTATTACTATTTTCACCTTAATTTTAATCCGCTCATTATAAAGCAATAATTTTTATTTATTTTTTAATTTATTTATATTATCAATTGTGTGCAGATAATGATATTATAGACAATATGACATTTTTATTTTTTATGATATGACTTGCAGTGTAACGACTTAAACTGAAAGTCTGAGACATTATCAGAATGAGTCAACGAACCCAACTTATAGGAATTTTGTAGTTGCTAAATCGGTATATTAAATTGCTCTCGTGTGCTTGAATGGAAATTAAAAGACTAAAAACTGTGCATATTAAAATCTAAAATGCCAATGCCTCATGGTCCTCATGGTGGAGTCGACTTTCTTCTCATGTTGGCAAGGCACTTTTACGAGGAAAGCCAGAATGTACATTTATGACTGTACCAAATCTGTACTGACAAATCTTGCTAGAAAAAGTTTCTCATCTCACTAGAAAAATATCATTCTTTTCTACAAAGATGGGGTTGAATTGAATTTCTATTATTTTTCCTAGCATGCTTCACAGCTGATGAAAATCCTTCAGATTTTTTCCATTCCTGCCATTAATTTTTTTTGTTACCTTGGTAACTGAAAGTTAAATCTGTTTCGCCTTTGATTCTCTTTTTTCATCAGAAAAGGATCCACGATGCATTTACTTCAAGAAAAAGGTTAACTAAGGAGTATGAGCAGCTAGCAATTTGGTTTGGAGATGTTTACATGGGATCTAGCCAAGACTCATTGCAAAGTCACATATCATCTACTACTAGTACCTCCTCAACTGTGGACTCAAATAATGTAAATTCAGATCAAGCATGCGATTCTGAATGGGAACTCCTGTAAATTAATCAACAAGATTGCTTACTAGATCACTCATTATAAAGCCTCTTGTATGTGCTGATGAGTCTGTTGTTATACCACTCTCTGTGAGGTTAGAGTTGTATAACTTTCTGTATAGAAATAACAATAATAAGCCTGTCAAAGATGACAGTTACATGCAATTTTATCTGGTTTTAATACTAGTCTCTGTTGGGTTGACTTAAAATGCCATGTCTCTGTGATGCTGTGCCGCTGTGTTATTTCACACACAGGTAAAATCTTCATATATAAGCTCAAGAGTATTACTTCTTTTTGTGAGAACAAGAAAAGGCAGAAAGAAGAAATCAACTAATTTCCAGTGTAAGCTAAATTTGTGTTTGTTCAATAACAGTCTCAAAGTTTTTGTTCTCCGTTAGGTTACAAAAGGTTTTGATGATGCTGGAGCAAATGTGCGTACAGAATCTCGTTCCATGCATCGGGAACCCCTGGTAAACACCAGTGAATACAGTCAGCAAAATTTTTTGGATCAGATCTTTGTTCCTTCGTCGACAATTTGCCCGTCCGTTCACCATATATCGTGGTATGAGCATTGTTGCGGTACTCAGACAACTGGGTGATATTCAATAATGTTACATTGATCTTTAGTTCTTGTAAAATATCATGAATTTAAGTAATCAATTATTGGTACAAAGAATGATTTTTTTTTTTTCCGAACTAATTAGTTCTATCAGAACCACTATAATGGACATTCTAGTAAGGCTTGAATCGCAAACCTCTATTCAACAGAAAATTTGATCTTACTACTGAAAGGACTTATCTAGAATTTATACATACACTCAAGAGAGGTCTAGCAGAAATTGTTTGCATGCTGCAGATGACACTTGAAGCTACGCACTCACATGGGGTGTAGGTGTGCTGTGTCAACTAGAGACAATAACTTGAAGTGACTTACATTCAAAGGTACAAAGAATGATTTACATTCAAATACTATTATTTTAAAAATTAGGTATATATTGAAGAACATGTTAGAGATAATTTAGTACTTTAATGTGTTGACCAATTTCTTGTCCCTTCTGAGGAAAAAAAAAATACTTTAATGTTTCTATATGTTCTTTACAAAAAATAATAAAAGTAAATTTAACTATATGAGATTGGTCTGGTGGTTTTGCTCCCATACTTAAATTCATAAAGTCGTTTCCCTTCGTTAAAATTTAAATATTAAAATAATTGTAATAATTCAATGTACATTGATGATTAATGAATTAACAAAATGATTAGAAAATTAATTTTAAAAAATGTTTTTAAATAAGATTTTTTAAGAATTTTTCTAAATTTATCAAAATGAACTGACAAAAAGATTAACTTTTACTTTTGCTTTAATGCATTTGGACATGTACACAAACACACACAATGTGATGTAACCATCGAGCAAGGAAATATTAATTGTCGTAAGAACATCGGAATCTACATTTAGAAAAATATTGGTTGCAATATCGAATGTATCATTAATATCCTTTAATATATTGAATATTTAGATGTGTTTTTATTTTTTTAATCAATTATTCTAAAATATAGAAAATATTTATTACAGTTTCCATATTTATTTCCTTAATTACGAGTCTTGCATACCAAGGTTAATCAAGAGATGCTGCTTCAATTGATGGTTCAAAAGGTAAATATAAAAAAGAGTCACATTCATTTATTATAATACTTGTATGTGATGAAATTAAGAAGGTATATTCAATCTAGGAAAAATCCTTTCATAGGACTATCTCACAGTTAATATGATGAGACAAACTAATAATAAGAGAAAAAAACAACAATATGTTATTGGTCTGTTTCACCATATCGATTGTAAGACAATTACATGGAATATTTTCTCACTTTAGGTTTTTCAAAGACTTTTGTGGAATTTAAAAGTATGGATATTTTTAATTCATACTTTTAAAGACTTTATAAAAGTCATGAGGTATTCACTATAAACTTTTAATAATTTTTCAAAATTTATAAAAATTATGAGATATTCAATCAAAACTTGGGGAGTACTCAAATCCATGAATGACATCTAAGAAGCAGTTGTTACGGAATACAAATATCAATTAACAAAAATTAAAAAGTGAAAATAAAATTAAAATTTAAAAGAATAAAAACAAGTTAAAACATAGAAAGAATAAAAATCTAAAACTCGAAACCTTATCCACTTGAAAGTATAAATATTACGAACTTTCATTATGAACATGAACACTCTTTAAATATTTATCAAACAAAATGCTTGGGTAACATATCCATTAGTTAATTATATTTATATATATATATGTATATATAGAGTAATTCTATTAGTGTAGTAGGTGAATTCTACAGTATGTTAACTTTGAGTAGATCTCGTTGGTCAACTTTCTTGGAACCTAACAACCTATGTCTTGCACAAATCAAACAAAAAGAACGCGAGTGAACTTAACACCGGTAGGGTACTAATCGAAAATATTCTAACGTTCAAGTCAATAAACTGATAGTAAAGTATAAAAGTGTAGTAAAAATAAAGTGTCATCAAATTAGAGGGAGTGTGTCGAAAAAGGAGAAGGACGGAAGACTATCAGAGTCCTGATCGTCTTGATCTGAAGATTGGACGGAATAAGAACATTGAGATATTGAGTGTCAATGGGTAAAACCTCATATAATAGAATGGTGCAAGTAGATTGTGAATTGTATATCAGGTAAGTTTCTAGGAAATAGAGGTCGGTCATAATTAACACAATTAAATATCAAGTATTTCCTTAACCAGAACCTATCCTAGACATTTACTTCCATATCACTATATCAAATCTATTATAGAGGAACTTCAAATCTAGAATAGAAAAATAAGAATACAAGAGAGAAGAAGAAGAAACCTCAAGTGGCTTGCAAGATATGAGCAAGAGAGGTAGGATGCCTCTTCCTCTTGATGAAGCTGATAGAAAAGATGTCATGGGAACTTATTGCAGAATAAATATTATGGTTAATGAATTGTCGGTTATAAACTTTAATGGCATAGTTAATGACATGTCGGTTACAGAGTTTAATGTAATGATTTATAATATGCTGGTTATAGAGTTTAATGTATTTTTCGTTACAAATTATTAAAACCTCATGCATTAAGAGCAATCAATCCCCACTTAAAAAACAGACCTTATTTGAGCTGGATCAACCAAGTTTCTGAGCTATCCTCTTGTAACATGCATTGAGCCATTAACTTAGGTCAATCAACATGCTGAGTCAATCTATCACAACAAGCTTTGAGCTTTCATTTTGAGCCTAAAAATTTTTGACCATTACAATCAGTGTCTTCTAACTTTAAAAATTAAGAAACACTGATGGTGGAATTACTATATATATATATATTCACACATACTCAATAATCAATAATTTTTCTATGGGATGGCTTTTCACTATCAAGGGTTTTTAAAAAATCACCAATTTAACAATTAAAATCACAGTTTCAAAAAATAAAAAATAAAAAAACAATTAAAATTACATGACTTTCAAACTCATAATAAGTTATCCTTGTGTGGATTGACAACAACCAGATTTTACTTTATCTTCGAGTGAAACCAATGAAAAATATATAGAATTAATTGTGTGTTGTAAGTCAGATTCTTTTTTTGATGCAGTGGGTGTTAAAATTAATAACGTGGGTTTAGAGAGAAAAATGATACAATTATTTTTTTAAGGAGAAAAAATAAGATAAAAATGTTACAATTAAATTGATCATTATTACATAGGGTTAATTTTTGTAAAGTCTCGAATCTTAATAAATTTAGAAGATTAATTAAAATCCATTTTATAATTATTAATTTAATCCCGTCACAATTTTAGAAACATAAATAAGGTTCAAATCAATAAATCAAAGTAATCGAATCAAAGAGCCCAATAGAATAAAAAGATACTAAAATTATGGACCAGTGTCCACCAAATGAGCCAAATTGAACGGCTCAACATGCAAGCTCAAAAAACGGAGTTTGAAATTGGTGGTGAGGCAAAATGGATGAGTGCATAAAAAAAAAACTAACCGTCAAACAGTGTGTCGGTTCTGAGACCTGTCCGTGTTTTGGTTTGTGTACACAGTGCAGTATACTACTGAAAAAAAGCTGCAGCTTTCATCAAGTAGTATTATTTATTGTTAATTTATTATTATTTATTTTAAAAGTTACTTTCTTTATTTGATATCTAAAAAATAATAATTATAATAATTTATTATTATGATGGTTCGAAAACTGCTGGCCATTTATTTCATTTTATTTTTTAATGATTTATTATTTATTTTACACTATTATTTATTATTTGTATTTTTCCTTTTTTCTAATAATTAAGACTGACCCAGAAAATTATCAAAATCAATTGTAATAAAACATTAGTAGTAGGGTCTGAAAATTTACTCTCATATAAGAGAAATCAGCTCACATGGAAATAGAGAAACAGTCCATATAAAAGTGGAAGGTCTATCTCCATAAATTGGTAGAAGAAAGTGTTGCTATCGAGTGTCAAACCATACCTTTTGGCATGGGGTTGTGGCCTTCTTCCTAAAGGCTCCAACACCCAACTCTTATTATTTCTATTTCTAATATAATCAACTTCCTTCTTTTTCATTACTTTTAATATATGTAATTTTCCTATCTCTAATATTTTTCTTATTTCCAATTAATTAATATTACATATCTTCTCATATATAAGTACCATTTACTTCTACTTTTTTTTGTGCTACACAAACTCAATTGATAATTTATAATTTCACTAAATAATTTTTTTTCCTTTTTCTCTTCATTTTCACTTGACATTTTGTCACTTATTAGGTTAGTTTTCTAAATTAATTTTTTTTTAATTGTTTATGTATTGTCATGATTCAATTTATTTTTTTTATATTTATTTTTTGTTTACTTTATAATTTTATTTTATTTAGAATCAATAAAAATTAGAAGTTTAGAAAATTCAGAACATGACTTACAATATATTTCAATCAATTCACATTGTATAAATTTATTATAAATATATTTTTATTGTAAAATTAGACTAAAATTATATTTTTTTAATGAATACATATGATTTGTGTCTTATTTTAATTAATAATTTTTTAAGTAAATAATATCAAATTATATCCACTTGAGTATTAATAAAATTATTATTAATTTATTAAAATTTCTTATTATGTTTTTATTTGTCATGAAGTAATTCTGGAGAGATATATAAAAAGAAAATTAGCACTTGAGTTGGAATTATCTTCTTTAAAGAAAAATTGTGTTGAAATCAATTTGTCAAATCTCCCTACCGATCCAGGGCTTCGAACTAAAATATGAGATTATGATCCTAATGTTCGTGAGCAAGTTCGAAGAGCATATCTGCTAAAAGGTCCTTGTCAATCTTGAGAACACAATTTTCCTATGAGACCTTTTAGACAAAAGTCTAGGTTATTCAACACTGTTTGGTTTATTGAACATTCTACTTGGTTGGAGCACAGTATAACAAAAGATGCCACATATTGTCTAAAATGTTGTCTTTTCAAACCAAAGATTGGAAAACAAATAGGTGGTGACTCTTTTGTTGGTGAAGGGTTTACAAATTGGAAGAAGAAAGATTATGTAATGCAGCATGCTAATTAAAAGTAGTGCCCATACAGATGCTTTGAGCAAAAGTGAAGATATACTAAATCAAAATCAACATATCGAGTCAATTATAAACAAACAGTTAGACCAAACTCGAATTGAATATTGAACTCGCTTACATGTTTCAATTGATTGTATCTTTTTTTCTTTTTTTTTTTTTTTTTTTTTTTTTTTTTTTTTTTTTACGGCAAGGGCTTCCATTTTAAGGATACGATGAATTAGATAAATCTAGCAATAGAGGCAATTTTCTTGAACTTTTACATTGGCTATGTTCTTAAAATGAGAATGTAAAATTATGACACTCAAAAGTGCTTTTGAAACTTTGAAAATAACGGCACCCAAGATTCAAAGAGACATAGTAAGTGCTATTTCAATTGAAATTATTAATGCAATTATTAGAGATATTGGTGATTCATTATTTTCGCTTATTGTGGATGAATCTCGTGACATATTTTTGAAAAAGCAAATGACTATTGTATTGAGATATGTGGACAAGAATGGTAATATAATTGAGTGTTTTGTAGGTATTGAGCATGTTATTGATACTTCTATGCTCTCACTTAAAATGACTATTGATTCTTTTTTTTTTCCTAGATATGGACTAAGTATTTCTAGATTGTGAGGTTATGATGGAACAAGTAATATACATGATGAATTTAATGGTCTTGAAGCACTTATTTTAAAAGAGAATGAGAGTCATTAGCTCTTATTGCTATGGTGAAAAGTCATGCAGATATTACTCATCTTTTTTATTGAATTACTCAGGTAATAAATGTTATTGGAGCATTTGCTAAACATTGTGATATTCTTCAAAAAACAAAAAGCAGCTAAAGTTTTTGAAACACTAGAAAATAATGAGCTTTCAAGTGGACGAGGTTTAAATCAATAAACTAGTCTTAAGAGACCAGGTGATACACGTTAAGACTCACATTATCATACAATACTTAGAATAATTTCCATGTTTTCTTCTATTATAGAAATACTTGATTTGTTAATAGAATGATGGATCGAATCGGGAGCAAAAATATGAATCAAAGCTTTTATTAGATGCAATAGAATCAATTGATTTTATTTTTGATCTTTATTTGATGAGAACAATATTGGGAGTTATATATGAGTTGTCATAGAAACTACAAAAGAAAGATCAAGTTATTGTCAATGACATGACCTTAGTAAAAGTTTGCAAAGAATGACTTCAAGCAATGAGAGAATGGGTGGGATTGTTTATTGAAGCAAGTTTTCGCTTTTTGTGAAAAACATAAAATCCAAATTGTTGACATGGATGATTTGTTTATGCCTCGAGTGAATAGTTTATTTTAAGTAAATTAATTTAACTATCTTTATTTGTATTTCAATTTTTTATTATTTATTTAAAAATAAATTATTCAATTAGTAAATTGACTTTATTCATTATGAACTATAATTTACAATTGGACATACGTATTAAAATTTCCAATCGGAATTTATTGTTTTCAGTTTGAGTTATTATATGAAAAGTTTCGAAATATTTTAAGTATTAATTTACAAGTGTTTGAGAAAAAAAAAATTCATTAAGAATTATAAATATATTTAGAAATAGAACTATGTATATTTACATGTGGAAATTGTTTGCAATATGAAATGAACGAACTAAGGATTTTAGGACATCATGATTGTACCCTTCCCTTTAATGGTCACGTTACACGTGTAAATCATAGAGTTACCTAACATGTGTATAGTAGATGTCAAGAAGTGTCATTTAGTCACACAGCACGTGTATGATAGATGTTCTATTGCTCCACGTGTGCGATGATGTTTTCCGTCATGTATGACAACGATTATCTCTCACTCTGCACATATATTAAGTATCTCCATCATATACGATAGATTTTCTTAAATACTAGATTAGTGAGAAATTGCATAATTAGTAACAAAAAATATGGTTACTAAAACTATTAAATTTTGTCACTAATGGGTTTTAGTGACAAAAAAAATTCTCGTTCCCATTTGTTACTTAAAGTCCGATACTAAAGACAATTAGTGACCAATAAAAAAAAAAAAAATTGGTTACTAATTGTTGAGAATATTAGTGACCACCATTTTTGTTACTCATAATCAAAAAGTTTCGTTACTAAATCTATTCCTTGGTCCTATTAAAATAATATATTTAAGTAATATTAGTGAGGAAATGGTCACTAATGATACACATTAGCAACAAAAATTCAGTCACAAATACACAATTAATGGTCACTAATGTGCATATAATTAGTAATGTAAAAGTTGGTCACAAATTATCTATTTTTTTCTTACTATAGAGTTCTTTGATTGGTAATGAAGATTTGGTCACTAAAACAATTTTATAATTAGTGACCACTATTTTGATTACTAAAAATCAACTATTTTTGTTTCTAAATCCATTTAGTAGACTTAGAATCCAATAACAATAGTGTATACAAATTTTTTTAGCCATAAAATATTATGTCACAAAAGCATTGCATTTTGTCACTAATATATATAGATATTAATTGGTTAATACATTAATCATAAAACTTGTAGTTTGGTCACTAATGACACCAACTAACAAATTCCACATACATTATACATAATATATTGAATTTACAATCGCTAATAAATAACTAAATTAGATTTACTTAATTAATAATGATAAGAAATTATTGTATAAAGAACATAAAATTTGAAATTCAAAATCTTATTTCTTAAACCGATAAAATCGTAAATAAAATATATAAAAGAAACAACATAAATTAATATGTATATCCGTAAAATTTAATTGAAATGCATAATATATCCAACATAAAAAATATCAAGTCATTGACATAAGCCAATAAAGACCAATAAAATAACATAACATCCCAAAATACTAATACGAAGCTGTAAATTATTCAACATAAATAAATAAATGCAAACTATGACAGAAAGATGCATCTTGTTGACATAAGCCAATAACCATCGATCTGCAAAACATAGAAAAAACAAAGAGATTCTTAATGTATAAAAATACATCTCTAATAATATTTAATGTGAAACTATAATGAAGTTATATAATAATTTTTTTTAAGAAAAAATGAAGACATAAAATTAAAAATTTAAAAGTATGAATAAAAGGAATTGTAGAATGTTATCAAATACCAATGAACCAATTGTTTCAGTATTGTACAATGAGACAAAAATAGGCAATCAAAATCATACTGTGCAAATAATAAAATATTACATTGAATAAATTACTTATCTGATTGTTTTAGTAGGTGCAAAAACCTTAGCCATGTTTTGTAATATAATCAAATTTTTCTTTAAGAAATTATTTTCATTGACATTAACTCAATTTTCAAATAAGAGTTAGAACTATTTAATTAATGCTCATAATCAATAAAACTAATATAAGTTTCCAATAGATAACCAAAACAACATAAAGATTCAATCTATTTTATTTTAAATAATTAAGATTGTAAGTTCATATAAATAATAAAATTATTAGTCAGACCAAATAAAAAAAGTTTTGAGATTACCTCTTAGTTGAGCTTGAATTTCAAGAAGTTTTTCATTAAAGTTTGAACATATCTCAACTAATTCAGCTTTTACTGTTGTTAACTCATCAGCTAGTTGTTTAGATCTTGTTTCTGCTTCCTCAGCTCTTCTTATAGCTTCTTCAAGTTGTGCACATCTACGTGCTGTCACTCTAGAAGACCGTTTAGGCTTCGGGCCAGCTCCTAATCATCGTATGCACACATATATAAAAAATACCTAATGAAGAAATGCCTATATATATATATATATATATATAACAGCTTACTACAAATATATATATACATATATATACACAAATATAAGAAATACCATGAAGAAAGTACGATGGGACTTATATCTTGCTCAATAGAAAAACTAATACAATTGCAAAAATAATTTCATGTGATCTTAGAGATAATTAATTTGTTATAAATTTTTAGAGACAAAAACAAATAAAATGCATGTAAAAAAGCAGTATAAAGTCATGATAAGCTAAGTCCATAAGAAGCAAAACCATAGAAATCAAGATAAAGGTGCTGCTGAAAATTTGAAGGAGCACTATTTTAGATCATATTAATAAGCAATTCTCATATACATTTGTGAAAGCAGTATTAAATTAACTACCCTCTGTAAAATATATGGAAAAAGCTATTTGAATGTTGAAAACAACTAAACAACAACCCTTAAGATTAATTGCTCATAAAGAAACATATTAATTGCTCAACATATACAATCCGACCAACTCCTAATGTCATTGATTTTCTTCCTATATAATCCCATTTGTAGATATATTTTAAACTCAGGAAGCATATATACAAGAACATATCTACACACATATTTAATATCAAATTGTGGGAAAAAAAAAATAAAAAACATACAAATAAGATGATAACATACAAAAAACATGAAACAAGAAACTAAGAAGGCACAGAACAACGAGCTGAAAATATAAAACAAAGAAAATATATTGGAAAAACAAGAAAATATTAAGAATAAATAAAAAAATATAATATTAATTTATGTTCTATAGAAATTGGACTTCCTTATTTACAGCAACTCATCTAAAAAGTCTCATTTGACCCTACTTAAATACATATGAGTATGATAAGGCAATAGTGGCATCATATATTTGATTCGAAAATACAACAATGAAATCATAAAAATTCATAATTACAAAAAAAAAAAAAAATCAAAATGAAGAAAAAGAAGAACAAGTTGAATTACATAAAAAGCATGAACTGTTGCAAAAGTATATCAAAATAATTGGTTACAAATAATTGTCAAAGTAATGAATAGTTGATGAGTCAGCTTCTCCAATTGGAACACATGCATGATCATGAATGGAGACAATGACCAAATAACACTCTTATTTTGCAATTTTCTATGTAAACAAAAACAACAACTACATGTACTTGATACTGCACAAAAACATAGTTACCGTTTCCTATTGAGAGCAAGCAACGATTGCTGTTATTGCTTCCACGACTTCTTTTGATCAATTCCACATTACACAAAAACCACCACAACCGCAACATATACAGTGGAGAAACTATTCCAAGAAATTATCAATATCTTTGAAAAATAAAATATGGAAAAACATGAAAATCCTCTGGATAACAGAAAGTAACAAAAATGAGCCCTCAATCACTAATTTTCCCTTTTAAGAACAAAACTGAAGTAATTGAAATCCAAAAGCCATTCTCATGAATTACCTTTAGTAGCCTGTAATGACAAGTTGAAAGGATCAATTGTTGCTTATAATCACAAGTTGAATGATCAATTGTTGAAGGAAAATCATATTGCAGTTCTTGAAATGAAGAAAAAATTATATGAAAGTTTTATTAACTGACAATTGAGTGGGAGAGATGAGAGTGTCAATAGGTTGAATGTAAGTTTTTTAGCAATTTATATATATATATATATATTTTTTTTTTTGAAGAAAATGCAACGTGAGTTTTGGTTTCATAATATCAAACTGTTTTTTTTTAAGGTATATTTAAGATTTTTATGAATCAATAAACTAATTAATTAACTTTTTTTTTTAATAGAAAAGTTCATATAACTAGTTTATCACACCATAACCAAAATTTGTTGTTTAAATTTATAAATAAAATCTTGGAATAAATGGATAATTTTATTTAATTGATGAAATGATAAGTTAAAAAAAATGAGACTATGGATAATATTAACATATTATGAGATAATTCAAGAAGAAATTGAATAAAAAATAAAGTAATCAATTAACTATAATATATTTTATTTATAAAAACTCAATGAACCAATTTATGATACCAGAAACATCATATGATTGTGATTGCATAATTTAAAATTTTAAATATTACATTGTTTTCCAAATAAATACATAATTCATAATGTTTTTGACAAATTTTACATGTGTATTACAAATTTATTCAAAATTTTTTAAAATATTCATGTGTCTCATATATTTGAAGCTATGTGACCTATATAGTTAAATGGATAAGTGTAACTTTTACCCGGATTTTTTTTTTCTTTTTACAAAAAGGGCATAGAATATTTGAATAATTATTTTTTTTAAACTCAAAAAATATAGATATATTACAATAGATAATTATATATATTTATAAAATTTAATCTTATCTCATGATATCTTAAACATATTTACCCTGTATAATTAAATATTTCAATTTTATTTTTATTTTTACTTGGAACAATGTTAAACAAGGATATTTGGAATAAGTTATTTTGATTAAATAACAATTAAAGGTACTTATATGAGAGTAATAAGAGTGTCCATTGTAAATATATGGCTTTTAGTTCATATCCACTTATAATTAAAGTGATTATGGTACTTTTACTTATGTATGTGTGTTTCTGTATGAGGTAGGGATTATAACAAATCTAATTTAGGTGGGATTGACAAAACTTGCACTCACACTTGGATTGTCACCCTCGAAATTTCGTAGGTTCAGGTGCAAGAATGGGGGGTCCGAGTGAAACCCGCATTCCATCCACAAACTCATGAAAATGTTTTAATGCCAAATTATAGAATACATTTATTTAATTAATAAAAAGGCATGTCTTTCACTCTATCACAATCTCTTCATAAAACTTATAGTTAATTAGTAAGGCTAACATTTTGGTATGGTAAAATTGGTCAATATATTATCAATTAATTAGCTACGAATAAAAAACTTTAAATTTTTGTATTTCTTAAAAAATATTTTTTTAAAAAAAATAATTTAAATTAAAAATAAAAAAAAAAAGTCTTCTCTATTATTCAAACGTTAAAGAGGGCCTGTCAGTATTTATAATATTATTTTTTGTATTAAAAGAAGTTAAAAGACAATCCAATGTAATTAAAAAACAAAGAAAAAAAAAAGACAAGCCAATGATAACATAATTAATTAGAAGAAAATGATCATGTTGGCCAATTATACTATGGGATATATGAATATATAATTTTCATAACTTTTTTTTAATCATAAATATTATCCAATATATATTTAAAAAATAATATCCAATATAATTTAAAATTATAGAGGTAATTAACTACCTAACTAGCCTTAAAATTTCAAACTTAACATTAGAAACTATTAGGATTTTTCAAGATATGAAAATATTAAGCAAGATTTTAAATTTTCAAAATAAAAGATGTTAGTAGATATGTTTTTGACATTTTCAATTAAAAAACCATAGTTCAAACAGCTTAATATTTTTAATTTAAAAGCCATAGTTCAAATAGTTATATACAACAACAATTTTTTTCATCTCCCACAAAATTAGTGCAAACATCTCTCAATTTAATCTATTGTTGTTACTTCAATTAATTCAACTGAGTATATTGCCCTCTAGTTTCTCTTTTTAGGACTTGCATTTGAAAGAGTTTTAATCTACATCGAGTCGATTACAACTTTCTATGGACAGATGCTTGGTAAGTTTTTCTTTCAGCTCGAATTAATGTCTCTTTTTATGTTTTTTTTTTTTACCAATACGTGTTAGATTTTAAATTGAACCTATTGATCTTATGTTTCTTTTGATAATTCAAAAATTAGTTGAATTACAATTTACTAGAGTACAATTTGTTTGTAAAGCAAAAGCAGGTAAATTATTTTTCTACATAAATTAACATCTATATTTATTTTTAAAATATTAGTTTTCATGATGTCCTCATAGTTTTGTAATTAATGAAAATTTTTTTGCTTTATCCTTTCCTTACATATTATCTTTATTTTCAATTTTATTTGTACTATTTATAGATATTTTGAGTTTAATAGAATAGTAACTATATGAGAGGAAAAAAATTAACAATCATATAAATGAAATTACCACATCATCAACTTATAGATAAACCTTTATAGGTTTTGAGTGGCATCGATTTAATTTATAGGCTGATTCCAAGTTGACTTTTATGCTTCTCTCATCTCTCATCAACTTACCATGTAACCAAGTAGCCCAACCAAATAATTAGGTGCCAACAATAACCATGTAACCAACCAAATAATTAGGCGCCAAATGAATGTTGTTTCCCCCCACTTTTCTTTGCCAACCATTTTACTGAAAAAAAAAATACTACTTTTATCATAATTTCATCTTATCTTAATCTATTAGATTTAATACCAATTATTTTATTTAAAAACAAAATATTCAGAATTAATAAATATGTATAAATTAAATTAATTTAT
The DNA here is from genome assembly GCA_019925255.1 of Litchi chinensis. NCBI lineage: Eukaryota > Viridiplantae > Streptophyta > Magnoliopsida > Sapindales > Sapindaceae > Litchi > Litchi chinensis. Next base: position 22,811,683 of record CM034462.1, read on the forward strand.
TTTACCAATTAAGTTAGGAATAGAATTTTTTAATCAAATTAAAACTCTAACTCTTAATTCATATTTAAATTATAACTAAATTATAAATAAATTAATACATTTTAAAAAACCATTGTTATTCTCAAATAAAATTAATCACTAAAAGGATAATAACAATTGTCTTTGTAATGTTTATGTCCAAAAATGAAAGTAACATTATAATATTGGACACAAATATTTAATTTTTTCTAAAAAATCAATTTAAATTAAAAAAAAATTAAGAAGTCTTCTGTATTATTAAAATGTCAAAGAGGGCCTAGTGAAATTGACACATTTTATTTTTGTTATTAAAATTAAGAAGTTGAAAGACAACCCAATGTAATTAAAAAAAAAAAAAAAAGACAATCCAATGACAACATAATTAATTAGTAGAAAATATAATGCTGGCGAATTATACTATGGGATATATGAATATTTAATTTTCATAATTTTTTCAAATCATAAATATTATCCAAAAGATTTCAAAAATAATATTATGCAATATAATTTAAATTATAGAGGTAACTAACTATCTAACTAGCCTTAAATTTTCAAAACTTCATGTTAGAAACTGTTAGGATTTTTCAAGATATCAAAATATTAAGCAAGATTTTAAATTTTCAAAAAAAAAGACGTTAGTAGATATGTTTTTGACATTTCAATTCAAAAACCATAGTTCAAATAGCATTAGATTTTTAATTTAAAAGCCATAGCTCAAATAGCTATATACAACAACAATTTTTTTCATCTCCAATAAAATTAGTGCAAACATCTCTCAATTTAATCTATTGTTGTTACTTCAATTAATTCAATTGAGTATACTGCCCTCAATTTTCTTTTGTTATTGAAGGACTTTGATTTGAAAGAGTTCTAATCCACATCAATTCGATTACAACTTTATGTGAACATATAGTTGGTAAGTTCTTGTTTAAACTCGAATTGATGTCTCTTTTAATTTTATTTTTTTACTAACACGTGTTAGATTTTAAATTGAACCTACTAATCTTATGTTTGTTTTGCTAATTAGAAATTTGTTGAATTTCGATTCACTGGATTGCAATTTTTTCGTAAAACAATAGCAAGTAAGTTATTTTTCTTTATAAATTAACATTTATGCTTATTTTTAAAATATTATCATTCATAATGTCCTCATAATTTAGTAATTAATGACAATTGTTTTGCTTTATCCACTGCTTACATATTATTTTTATTTTCAATTTCATTTGTACTATTTATTTATGGATATTTTGAGTTTGAACTCAATACTAACTATATGAGAGAAAAAAATTATCTATCAATTTTATTGCTAACAAAGAAAAAATTATCTATCAATTTTATTTTTAAATATTATTTGTAATGTAGTCACTCAAACCTAGGTAATTATATGAGAGTTGTCTGCCATTAGATCACCATAAGAGGTGTTACCTATTAAAAATTGATAAGAAATATTTATCCATTTAAAAATTTAATACAGCATATAACGTCATATTTTTTTTGAATCAATCAAATATATATATATTTTCCTTATAGTTCTTTAAGTAAAATAGACAAATGCACAACTTTTCCATTCAAATACATTATAAAAAAAAAAAAAAAAAACAAATTATCTATTCAAATGAACATGAAAGCTTCTCTTGACCTGAACCAGTCCAAAGTATAGGAAGTTTGATTAACAAGATATAGTATGACTATAATTAAATTTAATTAATAAGTTGTTAATTGACCATTGAAAGAATCAACTTTATATTTAAAAAACAGCCTAGGATGTAGTAGACAAGCATTTGTAGGTTTTGGAAATGAAATTGCTTTAATTTATAGGACGTAATGAATATTTAACAGCTTAACCAAGTAACCAGCCAAATTATTAGGCACCAATAATAACCAAGTAACGAAGTAACCAACCAAATTATTAGGCGCCAAATTAACATGTTGTCTGCCACCACTTTTCTTTGCTTTTCTTTGCTAAGCATGTTACTGAAAAAAAAAAAAAAAAAAAAAGATTCCTATTTTTATCATAATTCCATTTTATGTTAATCTATTAAATTAATACCAATTATTTTATTTAAAAACAAAATATTCATAATTAATAAATTTTTATAAATTAAATTAATTTATTTTATCAATTGAGTTAGGAATAGGATTGTTTAATCAAATTAAAACTCTAACTCTTAATTCCTATTTAAACTCTAACTATATTATAAATAAATTAATATATTTTTTTAAAAAATCATTATTATCCTCAAATAAAATTGATTAAATGATTAAACAGCTTATAATTAAACTGAAAATTATTAATAAGTTTTTCGAAGTTAGATTACTTAAATGATTAAGTAGTTTGTAATTAAATTGAAAATTATTAATAAGTTTTTCATGAAGTTAGAGTACTTAATTTTTTATTTTTTATTTTTTTGGAACTGAAACTTAGACAAGTTGTTTGTAGTCTGCATTTTGTGTATATGTATATATTTTTTAAAGAATCTCCCATACACATAAAACTAGAAGCTCTCATGCATATATAACACATATGTTACATTAATTTGAAAATTATTCCAACCACACACACAAACCTTACCAGATCATCACCAACCAGCAAACATATGGAGATTCAATGCTGGTAGGAGTGAGCTCGCCGCCGATCTCCTCGGATTAATGTCATATCTAACTCGACCCGCAGCCGAATCTAACGTAACCACAACTGAAACAGAGAATAGGGCTATTGAGGGCCAGTGAGAAGAGAAAAGAGAGGAGAGAAAGGGAAGAGAGAAAAGTGGAGAGAGACGACTAGGTTTTTAGTGAAAGGTGAGAATGAATAAGGTTGTGTTTAGGTTTTTAGTTTATATAATTTATTTTTTAAATGAAATTCGATTTTTCAATAGGTTTTTGATTCAAAACCAAATTCAGGTTTCACAAATCAAAATCGAACCAAACCAAAACCATGAGGATAATAATAAAGCATAATCCCAAAAACTCTATTATAGTTTGAAAAGTATTAACTTTATCACTTATGGTTTTATTTTTATCTAAAATTCTCCATAACGTTAACAAATTAATAGAAAATATTCATTTTATCATCTATGATTTCATCATCAATCTATCATCATCAAGAACATTATCATCCTTTAAGTGTTTTTATCAATGTTAGAAGATTTTGAATTAAAATAAAATTATATTAGTAAAATAGATATTTTTACATAGGATTATTCCCAATAATAAATAAAGAACGAGATGAGAGAGAGAGAACATCTACCCTAAAGGAAAAAGGATTTGATTTTCACTTTAGAATCCGCCTTCCTTGACCTTTTCTGCAAAATAAATAAATAATGGAATAAAGATTCTCTTCCTAAATTTCATGTTTGATTCTGCCAAGCGAAACACCAATAATATGTAAAATAGATATTTTTACATAGGATTATCCCCAATAAAAAATAAAGAATGAGATGAGAGAGAGAGAATATCTGCCCTAAAGGAAAAGGGATTTGATTTTTACTTTAGAATCCGCCTTCCTTGACCTTTTCTGCAAAATAAATAAATAATGGAATAAGGATTCTCTTTCTAAATTTCATGTTTGATTCTGCCAAGCTAAACACCTATAAGATGACAGGCGATATCCTACCACAAACTAAGCAAATAACAAATGAAGACTTTAATTACTTTCAAAAATGAAAATGAAGACTTTACATATTGTAGTTAGTTTATTCAAAGAGGATAATAATAAAAAAAAGACTGCCGAAATAATAATAATAAATAAAGACCGAGGTGAGGTTTTGATTTTTGCAGTATATAAAGGAGCCCAAAAGGTGTTGTTTGCTATTCAACATGAGTCTCTCTTGCTTGGCTAGCCATCAACAAATAATCTCGTTCCCTGGTTTGAAGTGCTTCCATACATTGAGGTACGTATTATCTCTTCCATCTTATTTTTTTAGAAGTAAAACTTGTGTGAGATAATATTAATAAATAGATGAATTTTAAAAATGTTATTGAAAATTTTTGAACACATTTAATTATTAGGAACTATAATTCACGAATAAATATAATAGTTCGTGACAGTTTGCAATTTTTATTTTTGAATTATTTTATTGTTCACGAACTCTAGTTCGCAATAATTGAAGATGTAAAAAATACTTAATTCAATTTTTGGGAATTATTTGAAAACTCACCATTTTTTTCTAGAAAAAGAAAGTCTCAACCATGGAGTACTATTACTGTTATTTTTTTCTTAATAAAAGGCCAGAATCCAAGTATTATAATAAAACTAACTAAAGTATTAATCTCTCTTATAAGAGCCTTAGATAAAAAAATAATATTGAAAATAGGGAGGAGCCTCCTTAAAAGGGAAGTAATCTAAAAATGTTGATAAAATCAAATAATATATTCCTTTATAATTTTGGGTGTACCGGAAAAAGCACAACGATTAGAGACGTCTCGTGATAGCCTTATGTTTTTCTTCTGACATGTAAGTGTAACATTCTTTTCGAGACCACCCCCGTCCTTGATAAAAGAGATAATCTCAATTTTCCCCCTGTAGTTTGAGAAAATAACTAAAATTCTCCTTTTATTCATTAATTTTTTCAAGCAAAATGGGTTTTTTGACTATTTTTTTAAACTACAGGAGGAAAATTGAGATTATCCCTTGATAAAATTATATATAATTTTATGTAAAATACTTTTTGAGTAATATTATTCTATCCAAAAATTTTAAAAAATTTACTTAAATCTATTATTCAAATAGTATGATAAGTTTATGTATAATTATTACATTATTATACATCATTCTAAAATTAATGTGATATTTATAAATCAACTTGTCGTATCATTTACATAGATTTTTAGGAAATGTAGTATTATTCACATTATATATATATATATATGTATATACCTTTTTTTCTCTTTTAGATTGATAAAAATAGATAAATAAATGTTAAAATCATAAATTTAAGATTTTTTTTTAAGTTAATATAACTTGATGATATGTGTATTATCTACATATTAAGCTCATGGTGAAACAAACAAATAAGCTCACCAATGTATAATTTTGAAATTGGTAAGAAATCCTTTCATGACTCGCTACTAATTGTCAATAGCATTCCTTTAATGGGTTATGATAGATTAATATAAAATATTGACTAAAAAGTGATTTTAATATCTATATACTTTTTTATTTTCACTCAATCCAAGGGTTAAAGTGAATCGAAATCAAAATTAATTATAATCCTTAGATTGAGTATGAAACTATAAATTCGTAGTTAAATATTAAAACCACTTTTGTAAGTTAATATTTTGAGTTAATATAGTCTAACCTATATTTTAAACACCTTGAAGTTCAACAATATATCAAACAATTTTTTTTTTTATTAAAAAACAAAGTTTGTCTACCTTACTTTTGCATTTAAAAAGAAAAAGAAAAAGAAAAAATATAATTTGCCTCACTTTGTCTAGAATTTGTTATGAACTTTTATAAAATTTTGTTAGACACCATTTGTGGTGGTGTACTCATCAAACATGTGTCATTGTCAGGCCTCTGCCATTAAACCATGTTAGACCATGTGTGCATGTTTATAAAAGTTAGTGGCCAAGATATGTCATATATTTCTAAATCATGTGAAATCAAGTATTAGGTCCATATAAATAGGCATGTTCAATAACTAAATTCCATCTGTATCTTAATCTTTTTGTCATGATAACAGTCAAGTACACAATTTATAACATTTGGTACTGGGAGTCAACCATGGATCAACGTGTGCTCGAGGCATTTAGACGTGAAAATGCATATCAAATCCTTCAACTCGTACGACAAAATCTTGACCTCTTCCGAGGAAGGACTCCTCGAGGCAACACAACCCTACATTTAGCTGCAAGGCTCAGAGACAAGCATGTTGCTGATAAGATACTCAGACTTGAGACTTCATTTCTCGATGAGAAAAACCAAAATGATGAAACTCCAATGCATATTGCGGCCAAGGCTGGCAATGCTGCTATGATTGAAGTGATGCTTGAACGTGATAATAATATAAATGTAAGTGGTCAAGAGCACATTTTATGTATGAGAGACAACCAAGGTAACATACCTCTGCATAACGCTGTTAGGAATTATCACGACTTATCGTCAGTCTTATTGATGAATAAGTGTCGTGAAACAATGTTGTTTGTAAATAATGCAAAGCAGTCTCCATTATCTATCGCGGTTGATACATGTTCAACTTACATTGCATGGTTTATCATGAAGGAAAATTCATCTTCCCTTGACTATAGAGGACCTAATGACTTGACGGTTCTCCATTATGCTGTCGTAAACCAAAATTATGGTGAGACTATGATTCTTGCTTCTTTTTTTTTTTTTTTTTTTGGAATCTTAGTTTTGTTGAAAAGTATGATTATCAATCAAGTTATGTTTCTAACTATTATTCTTATAAACTAGTGAACTTTAAGATTCAAAAGGTTCTTAACTAATTGTAATTCTAATTTTCATTTCAATTTTTGTGATTGAGATAGTGCATAGAAAAGAGGAGCTAATCAAAGAGGTTGACAAAGACAAAAGGAATCCACTTCACTATGCTGCGGTCTTGGGTAATGTGGCAATTGCTAGGATGTTATTAGAAGCAGATGCATCATCCTCAGCTGCATATGATAGAGACTGCAATAGTCAGACACCTCTTCACTTAGCAGCCAAGTATGGCCGACGAGACATCTTAAGATCGATTTTGATCGACTACTCGGATTCCATTGAGGTGGTAGATGAAATGCAACGTAATATCCTCCATCTTGCAGCTCTAAATGGAAAAGATGATACTGTCAGATTCATTTTAAGATTGCCTGAGATGGAAGATTTGATTAACTCACCTGATGTACATGGAAATACCCCTATGCATCTTGCTGCCTTGAATTCCCATAATCATGCGGTTGATATTCTCTCCAGAAACTATAAGGTGAACAAAAGAGCAACCAATTTGGATCAACAGACTGCTTTAGCAATCGCTCGGTCGTCTAGGGATGCTACATTGGACATCAAAAAGGTTCATTAAATATTAGCATGTAGCCAAACATTGCTAGTTGATTTATTATGAATTTGGATCCCCTTCTAATACGAGTTTTAACATAACCTTATCTACTTTCATGACCACTTTTACTTTGTCAACAACTAATTACATGTTTCAAAATGATTATGAAAAACTTTTAGCTTAGTAGGACCCAAATCCATTATCCTATTGTGGTTTTATAACTGATTTCTTAATTTTGGACAATTTTTAGTAATCATATAACAAATTGTGCAGGCCGAAAAGAGAGACATGGCTCAAGTTGTCTTACTGATAGCAACAATAATAGTCACATTCACATTCACTGCTGCTCTCACCCTTCCAGGAGGTTATAAAGATAAAGATCCACATGAAGGAACGGCAAAACTGGTTGGAAAACCAGGTTTCAAGACGTTTGTTATTAGCATTTCGATTGCTATGACTTCAGCCATGACTGCTGCAGTTCTAGCTCTTGGGCAGATTCGCTACAAGAATCATGAACGTCTCAGAGATGTGGACTTAATGTCTCTGGCCACTTTCTTGGTTTATTTCGGACTTCTATCTATGTCATTGGCATTCATGACTGGATTATACGTGGTTTTGTATAGCAATCTTGTCCTTGCTATAATGGTCATTTTAGTTGGTTGCGTTTTTCCTTACATAGTGATATTCTTAGCGACAGCTTTAGAGGTAGGAACATACCGCGTTAAAGATTTGCTTGAAACATACCACTTTAAAAAGTTGCTTTTAGTTTTCCTCATTATAGTTTTCCCTCCAGAGACGGTACTTGTACTAGTAGTACTATTTGTTGTAGGCCAGATTGTCCTTCTCCCTCTGACTAATAAGTTACTCTACCTTTTTCTACCAAAAAAAGCAAACTACCTTTTGATGTCTAGATATATAAGGTGGTACGACAGACAAATAGAATCTAGGTTGAATTCTTCTCGACGTTTGGTTCATGTATATTTGGTATTGGCATTGCTAGAAAAGTTGAGACACTCAGTACCGTTCGGATTGCCCAAATCAAAGCCAGGTCAGCGCACAGCGGCCTTGGAGCTTACATCAACTATATAAATGAGGTTTAATTTAATTTGTGTTAGTATGTTGTGTTGTATGGTACGTGATAGATGTTGTTAGATTATGTCAAATATTCTGTCATTGTTGGAAATAATTTATTTTCTATTGTAATTACATTGTCAATAGCTATTTATTGTATGGAATAAAAGATCCTACTCTCAATATCTACTTACATTTTCTATAAATGAATTAGTTTGATAATTTCACCCCAAATCCTAAGGCTTCGTTTGGTACAGCTTCTCTAAATAGATCTACTAGAAGTAGATCTTTTGAAAATAGATCTTTTGGAAATAGATCTTTTAGAAAAAAATTATTAGTTGTTTGGTTGTCAATTAAAAAAGCTCTTTTAAATTGTAGAGTGTTTGGTTAAATTATTTTTAAAGTACTTTTAGATTATTAATTTACCAAAAAGGGTATAAGAGATATGAGTAATATGTTCATTCTTGAAATATAATTGCTTCAACCTTAACCATAAAAAATTAATTAATCAAACAACTAATAATTATTTGATGTAAATATATTTTCAAAACATAGATTTTCAATAAATAAATGTAAAATTATTTTGTTTCTCTATTTTTTATTTTCAAAAGAGAAGTATTTATTTAGATAAATGTAAAATAAATGTATATACAGTTTATATATATACTGCAGTGCAGTATTTGTATACTGCACTGCAAAGTGCAGTATATATATATACTGCAGTATATATACTGCAATGCAGTATAGTGCAGTGCAGTATAATGCAGTATATGTACTGCAGTGCAGTATTGCAGTATATATATAAATACAGTGCAGTATTGCAGTTTATGTACTGCAGTGCAGTATTACAGTATATATAAATACTGCAGTGCAGTATATATATATACTGCAATTTTGAGTATATAATTACAGTATATGTATACTCTGCAATATAAATACTGCACTGCAGTATATAATTACAGTATATGTATACTCTGCAATTGCAGTATACATACTGCAATTGCAGTGACCAATTGCAGTGTGCAATATATATATATTGCAGTGTATATATATATACACTACAACAACAATGTGTCAATTACAGTATATATATATATATACCAATTACAGTATATATATATGAACCATAATAATAAAACCAATTAAAATCAATTATAGTATATATATGTCAATGAACCACGATAATAAAACCAATTGCAAATTACAGTGTATATATATAGGTATCTCAATAAACCAATAACAAAATTAATTGCAATATATATATATATATATATATATATATTAAAAATATGACATATAATATTTATGACAATAAAATAAAAAAATTGCAATATCAACTAAAACCAATTGAAAAAAAGAAAAAATACAAAATATAGAAAACTTACCGGTTAGAGAAGAGTTCTCAGAAGTTTTGATGAAATAAAAAGTGAATGAATGTGGAGACTATATGTTTATATTTATAATGAAAGTGTAATAGGGTTATAAGAGTTTAAAGAAATCAACAAAATAAAATAGGGATATATTAGACATTTTAATATTTTAAAAAAAGCTTTAAAAGGTCTACTTGGAGAAGCTTAAAATTTGAGCTTCTCGAAGTAGACCTTTTTCAGCTTTTTTAATTCCCCAAAAGCTCTACTAGGATGTCAACCAAACGACGCAAAAAATATCAAGTAGATCTTTTGGCATTAAAAAAGTACTTTTAGTCAGTAGATAAGCTGTACCAAACGTACACTAAATCTATTATGGTATTGGATTCCCCAGGGCTATCTCCTCTTCTTTTCATTAATAGTACCACCAACATCATAGATATCATCAAACAAAAAAAATAATGGCAATCACACAGGTTAGTATTATTCTTCTAGATCAAGTTACCTGCTAGCTCAAAATATATACTCCCAATATCCAGAAATAGCAATCCACCACTCTGTCTCTTGCAAAAGGATACTTATGCGAAACTCTAATGCATATTGCTGCCAAGGCCGGTGGAGTTTCTATAATTGAATTATCTATAGGTTATGATAAAATAGAATGGTAATTGGAATTGGGCAAGTAAACATTTTATGGATGATAGACAACTAACGTAGCACACCTTTGCACAATGCTGTGCGGAATAATCACAACTTGGTAGCCATTGTATCGACAAATGATGGTCCTAACACACTACGATATATTAACAAAGTTGAGGAGTCTACCATTGATGCAAATTTGACTTATATTGCGTGGTTTATTATACATGTATCTTCCATCTCTTTTTATCATGTAAGATTTGATGACTTGACACTTCTATAATGTGTCGTCATAAGGTAAGGTTATGGTGAGACTCTGATTTTATATAATAGTACTTTATTAATATGTCTAATATTATGTTATACCGTTAGATTTAACACCATTTAACCGATAAAATCACATTTCATTTTGTTTATTTGCAAGTCTTACCTTGAGGTTTTGTAGAATTCACCCAAATCTAGAACCTCCATGAAAAAAAAAAAACCTTAAACTTTTTACCCACCCATTTGAGAGTACTAGAAAAAGTGAAAAAAATAGTAAGAAGAAATGAAATTAATGTAAAAAAAAATAAAAAATCTTCCATTTACTGTCTCATAGCCGTTTGATAAGAGAAAAAAAAATGATATTATTTTATTGAAACAATCTTATAGTAAATTTTTACTTAATCTAGACTTTTCAAGTTTTTGTGAGATTTAAAAATATGAGTGTATATTCATATTTTTTAAAAGTATGAGTGTGTTGAATTTATATTTTTAAAAATAAAAATTATGGAGTATTTGATTAAGATTTGGAGGTATCCGAATCCTTGGCACCTCCAAATCATCTGAGAAGGAATTTTGTTTTTGTTTTGTCCTTTAACTAAGAGGGGGATGTTACACTACAAATATCTATGAACAAAAATTAAAAAATGAAAATAAATATAAAATAAAAAAATAAAAACAGATTAAAAATATATAAAAAATAAAAATCTAAAACCTCTGAATAAAAAGCTTAAACCTATTCCTCTTGAGAGAGAAATGGTGATGATGAGTGGAGTGTGCGGTGGCATCCCCATTCTCCGGTCCTTCAGAGGGCGGAGCCGCCTCTTCTGCGCGTCGACCAAGAAAGAGAAGGTCATTGTCATATCTGGGCCCACCGGAGCTGGCAAGTCCCGCTTGGCTCTGGAGCTGGCCAAGCGTCTCAACGGCGAAATCATCAGCGCCGATTCTGTCCAGGCACCGCCCCACTTCTCTCTATCAATTTTCAATCTTTTTAAAATGGGAAATTTTTTGCTTCAATGTTGTTTCCATTGCAGGTATATCGAGGTCTTGATGTTGGCTCCGCCAAGCCTTCTTCTGCTGATAGAAAGGTCCCTTCTTTTCACATACTTCTGTTGATAGTGTTTTTATATGTTGTGTATGAGTAGTATTACATTTATATGCAAGTGGGTTGCTTTTGGTTGTTTTGGAATGTGAACTCATGCATTTATTTATTGAGAGTAATATCATTGAACCTCATTTTGTATGGGTTTGTTTTTGTTTTTATTAAACAAGACAGACAAGTTACATACTTGTTATGGTTACTAGATTTTTGGTTTGTTTATATCGCAGGAAGTGCCTCATCATTTGATTGATATATTGCACCCATCTGAAGGTATGTTCAAATGGGGAGCAGATAAATTTGATAAAGGGTCTTAGTGCATTTTGTGATTAGATTTGTTGATTCTATTAGTTGGATCTTGAAATTTATGTTCTCTTACAGATTGATCGGTTTATCTTCTTACAGACTATTCTGTTGGACAATTTTTTGAGGATGCAAGGCGAGCTACGAAAGATATACTTAATAATGGTCGTGTTCCAATTGTTACCGGTGGGACTGGTTTGTACTTGCGGTGGTATGTTGTAGTGAGTGGCAGTGTTGAAATTAGTTTTCTTTTTTTGTTTTGTTTTTCAATTTGTGGAAATTAAGTGAATGTTTATCCTAAAAGAGAATTTGCATGTGCCATGTGGATTATATTAGTGTATATATGACAAATGTGGTTGTTGTCTCATGCTTTTATTTATTATTATTATTATTATTATTTTGAGTTTGGAAAGAAACTGAAACAGAGCATTCTCACTTATATTGTTTTATATCTATAAAATTAGGCTTATATATGGAAAGCCTGATGTTCCTAAAGCCTCCCCAGAAATTGCAGCTGAAGCGTATTCTGAACTTGCACATCTACAGAAAGATGGAGACTGGGATGCAGCTGTTGAGTTGGTGGTGAAAGCAGGTGATCCAAAAGCTCAGTCTTTGGCTGCCAATGATTGGTACCGATTACGGCGCAGCCTTGAGATAATTAAGGTTAGTTTGCATGTCCTTAGCAATATGTATTGGATGTTTAGATACCTCTGTGTTGTGTGTGTGTGTGTGTGTGGCTTGTGTGTGTTTTGTGTGTAAACAAGAACATGAAAACACAACCTACAGCATGAATGTGCATAATAATTTGTGAATTTGGACTTTTTTCATGAACATTATTACTTGACTGACATATCCATAGATTTAGCATCCTTATTCCACGACCTTTACTTCTAGCTTGGACTTGAGTATATTGAGTGCCTTTATCAAGATGCTTGTATTTTGAACTGTGAAGCAGCTTTTTTCTGACTAGGTATAGAATAATTGTAGAAGATTTTTGGCTTTATGCAGTGGCTGCTCATTGATATTTCTTTTGGCATGACAGTCCACTGGCTCGCCTCCATCTGCTTTCCGAATACCGTATGATTCTTTCAGGGACCCATCTGATTCAAGTGAAACAAGCCACTCTCATGACAGGAACTCTGCTGCTGGTGTGTCTAAACAAGATCCAAAGGATTTGGATTATGAGTTCATTTGCTTTTTCCTTTCAAGCCATAGGCTTGATCTCTATAGACAAATTGATTTCCGGTGTGAAGATATGCTTTCAGGTAAATTATATTATTTCAGAACCCTATAATAATAAGTACTTCTCATTGCATAAACTGACCTCTTCAAAATTGTCCCACCATCATTGCTCAAGATTTTAACTTGCAAATCTTTACGATCACAAACTTTTGCAATATAGTGTATCGCATAGTTTTATGAATTATCATCATATGTTGGTAAGAATTAATATCACCCGCAAACTTCAGGACCAGGCATCCTCTTGTTAATCCTAGGAGATATGTAAGGATTTTTGTTGTTGTTGTTGTTGTTGTTGTGAAACAGATATATATGGATGTTGATCAAGAAGTTTCTCTACTCATGGAAACCAATATCCGACCACTGTTTTTAATCTATCAGATATATTGTGATCATAATACCGGTTCTATCTCGTAGTTTTTTGCAACAAATACTGTTTTAGTCATGGTATGAGGTGCATGCATTTTTGTCATGGCTACTCTCTAGCTGTAGTCCATAAATAAAAGTTTCAACCAATAACAATCAGATATAATCCAGACACAATGTGAAATGCACTCATATTGATCTCTATGCGCAAGAGGAGTATAGGCTTGCTCAAGTTTAGCTGATTCACCACTTGAAATAATCTCGTAATGTGTACCTATAACATAGGTTTTAACCTATCTTATCCAGCCACATGAATGCTGCTTTGTTACCTACTGTAGCTACACTGTCGTATCTATCAATGGAAGTAGAAAGGTATATTAGAATAAAGGGATTGACTTCTTCCAAGGGATCAGACCTTTGATAGAACCATAAATTCATCATTTCATTATTGATTGGCTCTGCTTTGTACTCTAATTGCGTAAAAAAAACCCTTCCTAACTAAATATGGTAACTGATGAAAACAATTGGAAAAATGTGATAGACTAACAATTTTCTCGTAATTTCTCAGTTTTTTTCTTATGTAATTAATTTTCGGGCATATATGCAATTGCAAATGTATTAATCCATTGTTAATATAATTCATGTGATGTTTATTTCTGATTGTAGGAAGTGATGGGATTTTGTCCGAGGCCAGATGGCTTCTTGATATGGGTCTTCTTCCAAATTCAAACCCTGCAACTCGAGCAATTGGTTACAGACAAGTATAGCTCCGATTTACAATGCTTGTACTATTCTTGCCATTATGTAGTGATTTTGAAAGAAAAAGGTTGTTTTCCATGATATTCCTAAGTATGTATATAGGTTTTTCACGTTGCCTTGTTGGCCAAAGATCAATGTCTATTTGATAGTTAAACAAATTTTGTAGAAAGTTTTCTTTGAAATATATAGGTGCATTGTTTTTGCAGAAAATGATCAACGCATGTCTTAATTGTGTTTCTGAAGCCAAATCCAAAACATCTGTAGCCATCAACCTTACCAACTTCTGTTTGAGCTTCTGATACATTTGAAGATACAGATGGTGATTACTTTATTTTACTTATTCAAGGATTAGCAAAAAAATCTTTATTTATTTAAATTTTTGTTTCTTACTCATACCATTTATTTTTTTTCCTAAGATGCGTAAGTGCAAATTTCTGCCGTGTTAATATATTTTCCTTAAATTAATTTTTGCCTAGTTTTGGTTTTAATTGGTACGTTTTTTTACTATGGTGAAGAAGTTGAGATTCATCTTGTTTATCTGACACTAATTCAGGCTATGGAGTACCTATTGAAATGTAGGCAACAGGGGGGAATCAGTTCCACTCGAGAATTTTATGCTTTTTTGTCAGAATTTCAGAAGGTATCTAGGTAATACATGTCCCTTCATGAAATTTATTTATGTAACATGGCAAGTCTTTTCTGATAAGCCTATATTGTTTAAAGTAACTAGGTAATTCTTTATGGACCATGGCATTGTCTTGCATTATGGCAGTGGAAAAGTTGTTCAAGTTTAAGAAATTCTTTAGTAAGTTGTGTTATATGTACAAAAGCTTGAGAAGACTTTAGCTCTCTCTCTCTCTCTCTCTCTCTCTTTTCTTTTAATAATATATATATATGGCATAGAAATTTGGACAACATTTTTCTTATTATTTTTTAATTTATTGTATTGTACCAAAACTCTATTTGAGTTATTGGTGTGTCAGAGAGACTTTCTAAACAGAATTGTGATTATTATAGCTTAGACATTGTTTCCTTTTGTGCCTTCTGTGCTTGTTTAGAAATATCTGGATAGAGATAAACGGTAAAGCATTTTATAGGGTTGAGGTTTCAATAAATGAGTTGAAGGACTGACATGAGAAATCTGTTCTTCTAGCTATCATTTTTCGATTCTGATATTCCCAGTTCACTTATGGATTTTCTTGATGTAGCAGACTCTGCAAATAATCAATTTATTTCTCATCTCTTAACTAGTTCATTTCTTTTTGCATTGATTCTCTTTGGCATGTTTAGTGATTCTTGTTGGGTATAAAGGAAATGGTGTAGAAGGGTAAGGGAATTGAGTTAGCACCCCATGTTATGCATGTAGCTTTGTATTAACAAGATGAACAGAAAAATAATATTAATATTAAATGTTGATGCCTCCAACCAAAACCAAAATCAAAGAAATTCCTCCCTCACCTGCCAACACAGTCAGAAATTATTTCTTTTCTAAATGCACACATGTATCCTGTTTCTCCAGGGATTAAACTAGTTAGAATTGAAAGTGTATTGAGGGAACTGCTTTAGAAAGTATCCATTTTCTTTGTTCTTCCATCCTTTTACCAGAGGTGGGGAAAATGGTTTAAAACTTCTGAATATGGGTGATTGTTTAAAATCCATCTCTTTGCGTATGCACCACTTATCCATCATACCATTATATATATATTCCCTTTTTCGCGTAACTGTATGCTGTAACACCCAAGAAATACAAATCCACAAATCATTTATTTCTTTTGCAGAAATTTTGCAAAAAGGCAAATGACGTGGTTCCGTAATGAGAGTATTTATCATTGGCTTAACGCTTCCAAACCCCTGGTATGTCACTTGCATCTTAATTTCTTTAGAATCACTAGCATCTAAAGAGACTTATTTTCTTCAAGAGCTCTATGCTTCATAAGCCACTTTTGCACAATCATGTTCATTTATGGCAACATCTGAATTCGTACAGAAGTTCCTGTCATTAGTCAATTTCTTGCGACAAATATGTGCACTTATGCATTCATGTTGAGAACTAGTGCAATAACAATCCAACTCTCCTTTCTGCGCTGCACATTTAGATTATATTTATTTCAATTTGGTAATAGTAACTAATGTGTGTTGGCAACATGCTTATTTAAAGTGGACAATTTAATATGCAATTACATTGTTTTGCATATAGTTTTTGAGATGAACATGTGCATAGTTCTTCCCTGTCTGTTTCAGTATTTTTCATTTTCATTTTCATTTGTTTTGTTCAATCCCATTTCATATAATGTGGAGTGCCACACAGGACATAAGTTTTTAATTCATTCAACCTATGCATGATTGACATTCTGGTGAGCAATTAAGCAAATAGGGGTAGATATCATATTTTTCCTGATCTTCGCATTTGCTTTCTCCAACTGTCAATTTGGCAGAGCCTATCTTTTCCCCAAAACAGTACATGAAATTGGTCTGTATGTGGTGGTCATCAGAAATCAGTTCTTTAGTGCCAGTTCACATGGTCTTGGGCCAATTGAAATCCTCAATTCTATTGCTTGTAGCATCATTTTTTTTCCCTCTTGCTAATTTCTGCAGCTGGCTTATGCAGGAAAATGTGCTTGATTTCATTATTGATGCATACCATGATCAAACTGGAAATTTGATTGTGCCTAAAACTCTTCAAATGGAGAAAGATTTAACAAGACGCAAAGAAGTTTCTGAACTCAAGTCTTACCGTACTACAAACAGGTTTGAGCTTTTTCAAGAGTTTATCATTATGTAATTCATTAGAAGTACTAATTTATTTTTCTAATTTATTGCAAAGGCATTTCATCAGCCGTGAAGATTGTTTTGATATTCTGGACTGGATAAAGACGACTCAAGGGTAAAAGCCAGAACTTAACTTCTTTCACTTTTGACTTGCGTTTCATAGTGACATTAGTAACATCTCATGAAATAACTCTCGTGTCTGTTTCAAACGTGATTGTTTGAGGTTGTTGATTCCTTGCTCCATGTTTAAATCTTCTGGAGCTCTATAATGAAGGCCTTGCATAATGCATGTATGCAGGGAAACGTGTGGACTCAATCAACCGGCCTTTATTTGAGCAAATATATCCCAAAGTCAAAAGCCATATTGTTCTTGCTCTGTAAGGGCAGTGAAATTGAAGACAAAAGGTTGTTTAGTATGTATTATATATAGTTAAAAACATATATTCTTAATTTTATATTTTGTTATTCAATTTTGCAACTATATTTTCGTTATCTTTTTGGAAATAATCTTGTAATGTCAATGTAAAGAAAAAGCTCTGCAGGGAAGTTGATTGGTATAGTAATGAAATTATATTCAAATTGGATTGATCTATTGAAGGTGTAAGAGGGTTTAATCTCAATATCAATCTTCTAACAGAACATGTAAATTTTCAGCTGATTCTAGCATGAAACAATACCCATCTATTGAAGAGTTATGTTCTGTATGTATATAATAAAAACAAAAAGTATAAAAGTA
The DNA here is from genome assembly GCA_019925255.1 of Litchi chinensis. Taxonomy (NCBI): domain Eukaryota; kingdom Viridiplantae; phylum Streptophyta; class Magnoliopsida; order Sapindales; family Sapindaceae; genus Litchi; species Litchi chinensis. The sequence continues at coordinate 22,829,305 of CM034462.1, forward strand.
AATATAAAAATGTTCCTGGTTGACAATTTGAGATGCTTTTGGTTCAAGCAGAATATGCCGTGTTGTACGAGGATATCATACCATCGTTAACCATGCATTTAATATTGCTACTTGCTGTAAAAGTAGAAGAAAAGGAAGCATGAACTAATTTAGGGTATTATTATTATTATTATTATTAAAACAACGTGATGGGAAGAGCATAACATTGAATCTATAACCTAAATTTGCATTACTTATACAAGCATGCGATTCAAGTTTTCTATTTTGTTCTCTAAAACGTCCAAATATGTAATAATTTTTATGAAAAAATGTTATACCTGTATTTTATGATAAAGGTTCAACTCAACTGGATGGATGTTCACCGTTAAAATATATATTGGTTACAATTATAAAAAGAAAAAAAAAAGTTAAATGATGTATTTTCATTTTGGTTTTTGAGAAGGGATAGTCTCGTTGTTGTTGTTGTTTTTTTTTTAGTTTGATATAATGTTAAAATCTTTTAATATTTTTAAAAATCGTCAATATTTTGCTATTACTTTATGAAATAAATCAAATATCACCTATAATTTATAAAAATATCTAAAAAAAAATTTATCGTTAAAATTGATTTTAAAAGTCAAAATTTAATATAAAAAGGCAAAATTATAGTAATATTTTGATAATTTTGATTATTTCAATAACGATCCTAACGATAGAAAATAAAATGAGATTATTCGAATTTATAAAGGAATAATTAGCCTTTAATTTTAAATGAAAAACGGTATTATGTCTCTCTAAAATTTGATAGAAAGAGTAAAGAGAAGCCCAATAAATTTGGTGCGTCTCTCGACCAAAACTCCATTAGAAGAGTCTCTCTGTCTCTTCGATTTGCATCGAGCATGAGGTCGTCACTTCTCAGATCCGTCAAAACCCTAACGAGGCCGACGACAGCCCGTGCCTACTCCATAGATTCCGTGCCCAACCGGAAGGTAGCCGTGCTGGGGGCGGCCGGAGGCATCGGGCAGCCCCTGGCCCTCCTCATGAAGCTGAACCCTCTCGTCTCCCAACTGGCTCTCTACGACATCAACAACACTCCTGGTGTTGCTGCTGACGTCAGCCACATCAACACCAGATCTGAGGTCCACCCCATTCACTTTTAGGCTGTCATCTTTTCTCTTTTTTATTACTATTTTCACCTTAATTTTAATCCGCTCATTGTAAAGCAATAATTTTTATTTTTTTTTAATTTATTTATATTACCAGTTGTGCGCAGATAATGATATTATAGACAATGTGACATTTTTATATTTTATGATATGACTTGTAGTGTAAAGACTTAAACTGAAACATTATCAAAATGAATGAACGAACCCAACTTATAGGAAGTTTGTAGTTGCTAAATCCGTATATTAAATTGATAAGTGGCTATTTGGGTGTTATTTATTTCCTTTAATTTATAATGTGTGTCTGTGTGTTCATGCATACGCTCATTTGGTTCTAATTGATTTATTGCTTTTGCATTGTTCACTACTCTGGTTTTTGGTGTATGCAATTGAATTGATCGATCATGATTGTTTGCTAGCTCTGTTTATTTTCTCCACTTCTTTGAATTGATTTTGAGTGTAAATTTATGAGAAAATGGATCTTATTCTTATGTGATTGTTTTCAGAACTTTATAAGGTTTTAAAGCTTTTTGTGCGTTGCTTTTTGGTTTGGATATTCCTAATACTTTTGATGCTCTCCTATTTTCTTGGATTGTGGTTTCACTTTCAAAGAAAATTTTATTTATTTTGTTTGTTTGTTTGTCTGCTGTAGGTTGCTGGGTACATGGGCGATGATCAGCTTGGCCAAGCTTTGGAGGGATCAGATGTTGTCATCATTCCCGCTGGTGTTCCAAGGAAGCCTGGTATGACCCGTGATGATCTTTTCAACATCAATGCTGGAATTGTGAAGTCCCTTTGCACTGCAATAGCAAAGTATTGTCCCCATGTGAGTATATTATGTAACCAATAATGATAATGTTTTCTTTTACCTATGATTTTTTTTTTCCTGGAAATATATTTGATTTAGTTTACATTTTTGGCTTCCAGGCAATTGTTAACATGATTAGTAACCCTGTGAACTCGACTGTACCAATCGCGGCTGAGGTTTTCAAGAAAGCAGGGACATACGATGAGAAGAAGTTGTTTGGTGTGACCACTCTTGATGTGGTTAGGGCTAAGACTTTCTATGCTGGAAAGGCAAATGTAAACGTTGCAGGTTTGCTTAACTGCCTCTTCTTCATCTGTTTGGCCTGTTAAATAATTAAATGGAAAAAAAAATAATACGAAAGGATAGGGAGTGGATTAATTTTTAATATTTGTACTTTTGGGGGCGTTTTGGAGGAATGCAAATTTAAAAGTCATAATGCACTCAGTTGTGTTATCAGCCTAGGAAGAGGTGCATGACTGAAAAACTTTTAATTAATATTTGGATTACTCTCCTATGGCCCGCCTATCAACATTAAAGAGGTTGAACATCCTGTTAATGTTCTTGATTATGTCAAAAAATATTCTGTTTACTTGAATTTCACTTTTTTGTGTGCAGAGGTTAATGTGCCAGTTATTGGTGGTCATGCTGGTGTAACTATTCTGCCACTATTTTCTCAGGTACATGCCTGTTCCATCCCCTTATCCTTTTTCTTTTTCTTTCTTTTGCATTGTATGCAATGTGGTATGATATATTCTTTATTATGTGGTTTTGGAGCCTCTATTTTGTTATTATTATTTTATTTTTCAATATGTACTGATTTTTGTATGTTTTGTTTGAATATTTGTAGGCCACACCAAAAGCCAATTTGTCACAGGATGATATTCAAGCTCTTACAAAGAGAACACAAGATGGAGGGACAGAAGTTGTCGAAGCAAAGGCTGGAAAGGGTTCTGCAACTTTGTCAATGGCGTAAGTATGGATTGTTACTGTCGTATGTACTTTTGCAGAGCAGAATTAAAAGCTCGGCTAGTTTTTATAGTTGCTATATGATATGAAAACTTAGTTGTCCACTAAAGTTTTGATTTTAATGTGAAAAAGTTTTACGTAATGAATAATGAATTGTAATACAATTTTCTATAATTGACTTAGAATGAACTTTTTTCTCTTGGATTTTTCAGATGTTCTGGTGAATTTTAATGACTATTGTTGTCACATTGTATGATACCGAGATTAGTTGTCATAAACTGTCCTCATGGTTTGTTTCTGACCATCCCAGTATCTGGGTATGGTTATTGCTTTCCTGTTTGAGTGACTCGCATATTGTAATTATGCGTATACTAATGTTGATCTTTTTCATTAATTGATATGCCTATTAACTTGTTATATTTATTTGAAATAGAAAAGGTTGTGGATTGAAATTTGTGTTAATTCTTTTCCCTTCATCAATGTTGAGTGGTTTCATGTTGCTCTGCTATAATCCTGTAGATGTGTTCCTCCTCCTTTGATCTTGTCCGCACCCTATTCTCAGCTTTTTAATCCCCAGATTCCTTTTGCATTTTTTGAAACAACCATATGGGTCATATTCATTCTTTTGAGTCCTTGCTTTTTTGCCATTTTTTGTTGAATCCTGATTAATCTTTTATATCTCTTGCAGATATGCTGGAGCCCTTTTTGCTGATGCCTGCCTGAAGGGACTTAATGGTGTTCCAGATGTAGTGGAATGTTCATTCGTGCAATCAACCATCACTGAGCTTCCCTTCTTTGCTTCGAAGGTGATTAACCCAACATAATTTGACTACTAGTTTTTGCTGTGGACCTTTACTGTTAATGAATGATAAGTATCTGGTAGCATCAGTAAATTGAAAGGTTGTCATTTTTTTCATGCATTTATGCTGAGATAAGAGATTAATAATTATGATGCGTAACACTTCGCAGTTAATCGTGCTCATGTCTTGATGAATGAAATTAACAACTTTTGCCTTTGTGATATTGTCGATCTGCAGGTCAGGCTTGGAAAGAACGGTGTAGACGAAGTCCTGGGATTGGGTTCACTCTCAGACTACGAAAAGGAAGGATTGGAAAAACTGAAGCCAGAACTCATGTCATCTATTGAGAAGGGAATTAAGTTTGCCAAAGAGAGTTGAATGTCTGTCTAGTGATCTGCCCCCCTCCAAATTTTGCATTTTAACAATAGAATTGAATTCCTTGTTGCCTGTGGCACCGGCTTTTTGCTATTTCCATTAGAGTAGCTATCACAAAACTGAAAACTGAAAAATTTCATCAATAATAGTTATACAATGCCATGGTCTGGGAGGGGCAAGGAGTAAGCTTGATCCAATTTTAGTGGGGATTTTTTGCTAAATCGATGAAATTGCTTGATTTATTTTACTAAACTGTGCAAAATATAATATATTTCTCATTTCCTCAACTGGTAGTTTATCAGCTTGCACTGTTTCCTAATTGAGAATGCTAAGACATCTAAAATTAACATGAAATAGCCATGAAAAGGTTCTCTATCATTGTTTTATAATACACTTAACCAGCTTTTTATAAGCATCATGAACATAAAGCTTTTCTGAATTCTAATCAACCAACCATGAAAAAAAGTTGTGAGATTCTTGCTAACACCAAAGTTGAAAAGGGCATTGCAGCTACTGATTGTGCATATTATGTACCAGGGAGAATAAGCATCTCAAGAAATGTCAGGTAAGAGAGCCAATGTCAACGAGCTGAGATCTAAGACCTTTAGAAGAGCTGCAGAATCAGTAAAACAACTTATCAGCACTGTAATCTATGTAGGCAAAAACAATGTCAATCGGTATGAATTTCCATTATTTGATTGCAGGATATCTTCATATAATGAAGAAATCTAGTCTTGACTAATGAAATAAAACATTTTGGATCTCTATAATTACAGATACTAATTAATGTAGAGGACAAAGCTGTATCTGAAACACAATGCAACTGCATTTATTTCAGATCTGAAAGTCCTCGAAATTTAGCAAAAACATAATACTAGCATCTGATTCATTTAAGAATAAAAAATTTCATCAAACATTATATATACAATCACAGGCGACATGCTACAAAGACTGAAGACGGCTGTAGTCCAAGTCACTGGTGTCCACAGGAAGAGAGGCCTCTTAACTACAAATTTTTTGCCACTCTTTTTAGACCAAATTGATGTTGACAAACATCACTGCTCATTAAGGAAAAAAAAAAGCCAAAAAGAAATAAAAAAAATTCTGCATTTCTCCTAAACTGTTTTCCTTATGATCCCAACTCACGAGGTTATAAGAATATGCCTCCAAGAAAACAACCTAAGTGGTCAGATCTCTTAGAGTATCACAAAACATCCAGGGATCACATCCTCATATCAACCTTCTGAGTGAAATTCAGTTTAATTTGAGTTTGTAAACATAGGTGGGACAATTGGGGATAAAACTGAAAGAAAATTCCTATAACAGATTGCAGAACCTAACACAATAAACTGAATAGACATTTAAATTTTGGGCTTTCAAAAACTTGAGAATACTAGAGTGTGAAGACAGAGGCAGTCAACTATTTGTATGTGCATCAAAGCCCAATCTGCTTATTCAAGACATATACAAACTTTTAACTCGACTTTATGATCTACTGGACTCTACCTATAAACAAAAAGAATAGCTCAAAAATATTATATTCCATCAGAACAAATTAATATAATAAAAAGAAAAAGAAAACACGTTGACAAAAGATAGTCTATCAAGCATACAGATGTAGACTCCGCCATTAATGACAAAAAAAATTGCAACGATATGTTTCATCCACCAATTATATCCTCCATACATCATTTTCATTTTTTGAGATCTAGAAGCTTCATTAACACAAGTCTAGCAATTCATGCATCACAAGTCTTCCACTCAAAGCAAGGTCCCTAAAATGCATTATAATGCCTATTATGCACATATATCACCAGTTCTTTTCCTTTCCAGTTTGGCATAATAGCTAAACCATTTCTGCTAGGTCAAGAGTCGTAAATTAGATCTACTCTTTAAGTATAACATGCAACAATGTTAATTGATGGCATAGCTAGTCGCCACAAGCAAAGCATGAGCTCAAAATTACACCAAATATCCTAGAGAAATCCTACCAAGACACTGACTTCTATCTTGCCACCAAATAGCCAACAAATGGTCACATACTAAAGAATGGATACTGTATCCATATCAACAGAACATGGACCTAGAAATAAAACAATGTTAGTTGTCGTTATAAGAAGTACCAAGTGAAAGCATCATGAACTTGTCAATGCATACTTTCAACAATAGGCAAGAATATTTAAGGAACAGCATGATGAAGAATCAAGATACATGATTAATATTATAAATGACTTGGTATCAAACAAGCATCCTAAAAGAAATAATTAACATGAAAATTTAGAAGAAAATAAGGATGCTTGCTAAAAAAGGAGTTGTCAGAGTTGCAACCATAGAGGAAGTTAGAACCATGAGAGATATGTTACTTCATATGATTAAAAGGTTTAGGGAATATCAAAGTGTCCCATGGTTCACAATAATGCTTTCTAGGCATCTCTAGCAAACATGAAACAGGTTCATTGATAATTATAAATTTATAATCAAATTCGGAAGGCAGAGCTCAAGAAAAAGTATGATTGAGGCAAGGGTTGACCACTGAAGGACTATTTAAGACATAATAGTTTACGCTATGGCATGCAGCTAGGTACTAGACAGTCTAAACAAATAACTAACATGACCTGTTAAATGCAAACAAAGATCATAATTGCAGAGCATGTAACCAGAATTTTGCAATCAACGTTCAAAGAACAGTGGTGTTACCACATAATTTTAAGGAGGTAAAGAAATACCTGTATCTCAAAGCTTGACTGAAAATATTAGTTCAAATCAAGTGAACAACAAGTGATTGATAAAGCTTGAGAGCCAAAAGATTAGGCATCCTACCTTCTCTGACTCCATTCACTTCCTAGGTTAATGTTCTGCATCCGATCCACATGCAGAGGAACCATCACTGCCAGAATCTACATAGAAAGTAACATAATAAATTAACAAAGGTCGTACTTGGCAAATGCAAACAGTTAAGATTTGTTATATGCCATGCGATATCATGTAATACAAAAGCCAAAAGATTTAGCATTTACCAGTAGATGATGACCGGGAGTGACTGCTAGAACCGCTTGAACTACCTGATTCACTCATGCCATCACCTCGCTTAGGAGAGGATGTGGCAGCAATCGTTTCCACTGCTTAAAATCCAACCAATTTCAATAATTTAAGCATAATGACCAGGTTGTCAACAAGACTTCAAAACAATTCCTAAACAAAGCACATTAAGTCCTTTTGACTTCAGCATCATTACCTGCATCAGTTTCTTTTGGTGCCTCAGTAATTACTGGTTCCAAATTCTGCAAAGATTAGGAAAACCAACAGATCAGAACAATAATTTCGTGTAGAAAAAGTAGATAGACAATCATCAACAAAAATTCTCACATTATCCTGAATATCATGGTCAGCATCTACTGTAGTTCGTACAGTATCCCCATTATCATCGTCAGCATCTACTGTAGCTTGCACAGTATCCTGAACAATATCATGGTCATCTTCTACAGTAATTCTTACAGTGCTCCGAATATCATCATGGTCAGCTTCTGCTGTACTTCTGACTGAATCCTGAATAGCATGGTCAGCTTCTGCTGCAGTTCTTTCACTATCCGGAATATCATGATCCGCTTCTGGACTAGCCTGAAAAGCGAATTCAGCTTTTCTCTTGTTCTTGCTTAAGCTCTTTTTTAAATTAGTCACAAACCTATCAAGTTCCCAAAGCGTTTTAGGATCAACGCTATCTATATCTACCTCAATTTCATCATCTTCTTGAGAAAGTACTGGATTACGCTTCTTAATAATCTGGACAACACTCTCCAGTTTATCTGAAGGCAAATCCTGAAGGCTAATACTGAGTTTTTGTTTCTCCTCATAAGTCATATCCCTCTTTTCAGGATCCTTTGCCTTAGGCTTCTTTGGGGCTGGTGTCCTACCCTGATGACCCAAACCAGTAGCTTTTGTCTTGGGATCCCCAGGCAGTGTCATAGACTCCATTCTTTCCAAAGTACTTGTTTCTAAAGGGCGTGGAGGCGGAGCAGAAGCAGGAGTGTGAACTGGCGCAGGAGGATTAGGAACTGTCCTTTCAGTGGGTGTCGGCAGACCCAAATCATGACCCACATCCAACCTCCGACTAAAATTAAACTCAGCCTCAATTTTTTTCCATTTTTCTTCAAATATGCTTGATAATTGCTCAGCCATAATATGCACATCCTGTCCTTTTGGGTTATACAACATGGCATTACTAAAGGTAAGCCTCACATCCTCAGCAAATTCATTAGGCGACTGATACATTCTTTTACTCAACCTACCCTTCACTGTCCCTAAATCCATTGGATGCTTAATAATTGTATAGTAATCATGTAATCCAAGCCCTTTAACATCTACAGGCTTATTAAACACCCAACCAAACTTGTGCTTCATCAATCTCTCCAACAAATTGCTACAACTCTTGAAACATCTTGTTAAATCCTTATCCCATACAAACCCACTTCCCATTTTATCCACTTTCAACTTCTTGTTACTCTCTATTGGACTTAAATTCTCTTTCCGCCTAAGCTCATCCAAATTCTTATAATTCTGGTTCATTTTTGATCCCTTCTTCACTTTCCCCACTGACTCAACATTAACTCCATAACTACTCACGTTCTCATTCACAGACACATTTGATCCCCTAAAACCCCTAGCATTCGACCCCACTTCAGAATTCATTCTCATTCCACTTCTATTAACATTTTCTTTAGCTTCAAGTTTCTTCAAAACACTAACTACCTGATCAAGCTCACTTGTGAGCTTCCTCTTAAGTGCCCTAATCTCATCCCTATTTTCTAAATTGAAACTGATCTTAACAAAATTATCAAACTTAACATAACCTGGAACAGCATTCCCATTGGTTGGCTGACCACCCTTTCGCGGTTGCAAACGATTCTGGCTAGACGAATCATCAGAGGCCACGGCAGCATTCTCCTCTGGCTGAGAAGTAGGTAAGTTTCCCTGTGCCTGGTTTTTCCTGGCATAGACTTTGCTCTGCTTCTCACCACCTTTTTCACCAACTAATACACCTGAAGCCATTCATATAACTATCAAACAAACACGACCCTAATTTTTCAGACACCCCACAAAAAGACCCTCAATAAAAGCCAAAACATTGACCGAAAGAAGCAAACTTTAGATAAACCCTAAACACCCCATTAATGCAATTTGTAAACAAAATCAGACCCACAATCAAAATTTAAAAAAAAAAAAAAGATGGGATTTTTTAGGGTTTAAGAGGGTTGTACGGAACTAGGGTTTTGGGGAATGAAATAGGAAGAAAATGGAAGGGTATTTTGGGGAGTGAGTGAAATTACAGATTTGGGTTTTTGTGGAAAGACAAGGAATTGAAGGAAAGGTAAAGGTATGGTGGATGGGTCTGCGAGCCTGCGCGAGTTGAGTTCAATGGAGACTGTGTGACACAGAGAGGTGTAACCACGCGCTCTGGAACGCGAATGATACAGACCAAGAGACAGAACAGTGGTCTCACTGCCACATCAGATTGGTACGGTGTGAAAGCATTCTTGCAAGGAATGAGTGGTGGCCACCGGTGTGAGTGCAAATTTATGTCCAAAATTTCAAGTAATATGGAAAGTAGGCTGTAACTACCATATAAAATATGAGATTTTATGGTGAGTGATTTGTATGTTGTAATTTGATCATTTTCTAGCTGTTGATGGTAAAATTTGGTCTCCAACGGTCAAAATGTCATGCAAGCAATATCATTCACTTGTTAAGTTGAGAAAAATATTATATGCAACCTCTCTTGAGTCGTTTGTGGATTGTGGTCCGAATAAGAAAATTTTTTAGTGAATATGGAGTGGTTGAGTATTTTTTGAGTATCTTCGATAAAAAGTGAGCTAAAACCTAGAAAACATGATTAAGAATGTCAGCAAATGGTTTTCATTTATATTCTGATGTGAAGTTAATAACAATTTTAGAGAGAGAAGCAAAAATATAATTTGCATGAAAGTTTTCATGTTGTGTTCGAATGACTTTATTATTTACAAGGGAGAAAGTATATCATAGATGAACGATACTCAAGTGTTTTTCAATTATGGTGAATTGAGTGTTTGTCACGCATTTCCAACGAACATAAAGGCTCTAAATCAAAAATGTCCATTCTCGAAAAAATTATCGTTTTTTTATAATAAAATAAATAAAACTCTGCTCTAGTCAACAATATATACAAAAACCCAATTTGTGGCAAAGACCCCGAATCTATAGACACCCTCTACTCATTTCTAGAAAAGACTTTTTATAGTTAATTTCTAAATTTTAAAATTAAAAAAAAATAATAATAAAATCAGGAAAATGGAGAGTTACATTTCATCAAGTGCTTGGAAACGAGTAGCCGTTGTCGATCTTTCGAAATAAAGACAAAAAAAAAAAAGTAAAGTAATGATTTTTCCTTAAAGAACTTCAGTTTCATATAGTAAATTCAATTTTTATTTTTCAAAGTTTAGTTGTTGTGTAAATCCGTTTTGAGGAGAAAAAGATAAATTTGCTTAGCGTTTCTCTCTATTTTTGTTATGTTTATTACAGCTTCGAAAACTATTGTTAGAGTTTTATTATAACATGTTTCAAACATGGTTCTATTGTTATTTCCAATATTATAGTGTTTTAATGCGCTCTCTTATTGTTTGAAATGTTTGTTTTGTAATGTTAGGGTTTTCTATTGATGTTTGTGTTGGGGTTTGTTAAACAATGGTATCTTGGTTTTCTATTGATGTATCTTCATGGATTTGTTAAACACTGACATTTGTTTTAAATGATACTTGTTTTGAAAAGTTAGAGTTTTCCGTTGGTGTCTATAGCATTTGTTGTGTAATTGTTTGTTCATGTAAATTATGTGTTTTCTGTTGATGTTTGTAGCATTTATTAAACATTGATTTTTTTTTTATAAACAAAACACTGTTTAAAAAAAAAAAAAAAAAACTTGAGTGTTTGCGTGAAACTAGTATTTGTCATCTTTGGTGTAATTATCAATGCTTGTATGATAGTAGTCATGATTGCGTGTTGATTGTTGATTGTTTATAATGCTCTACTGTAAAATTTACATGTAAGATGTTTATATTCAATGCTTCTGTAACATTCATAGATAAGTTAGAAGAACTTGATCAGTTTGCTTGTGACTATATATTCTTGAAGTCACTGTGGGATTATGTGCTGTTATTGCAGTATGGTTACAAGTCTATTGTAATGGAAAAGTTTAGTCAACGGGTTGAAATAACTTAGAATGAGGACCATAAAGTGGTAACTAATGAGAGGGAGTTATTAGATGTCTTGTCTGAGTTTGAGGAAAGAAAAGTGCACCACATATATTTTATAACAGACTTAGTACCCCTCCAAACCTTATTCCCTGTGACCCAAATCCATATGTCAATAGGCCCACTTAGAACACCAGCCCAATCCAGAACATCATCCCATTTCATTGGAACAGGAGCCCTATTTAGAATACTAACCCAATCCAAACTATAAGCCCAATCTAGATTATAAGGTGAACCTGGAATTTGATGATGATGATGATTATGATTCTAACTATGGGGCTAGTGATGTAAAATTTAGTTATAGTAGGTCTAAAGACAGTGGGGTGTATAGATCTGATGTCGAGCATAGTGACTTGGATAGGGATACCAATGTAGAAAATGATGGATTTTCATATATGAACAATGATAATGTGGACCATGAAGATGTAAGACAAGTAGGAAGTGATGGTGATAGAGACAGTAATGATAAATCTAAATATAGGGGCACAGCTTTTGCATTGAATGAGGATGGAAAGATTAGACTTGCTGATGATCAACTGTTCATAAACATGACCCACTTTAGACAAGTGCTGTTGGATTATTCCATTCAGGAGGGGTTTATATTAACAAGAATGAAAAATGAGAGGAAAAGGCCAACATGTGGGTGTGTAGCCATTGGGTGCTTATGAAAAGTGCATGACAAGCCTACACTTGATGGGATTACATATATGTTTAAAAGCTTGAACGATGTCCACATTTGTCTTGCAATTAGAAAGAATAATGATGCTACTACTACATGGATTGGAAACAAGTTTCAGTCTATAATAAAAGCAAACCTAATTATATCTATTGTTGTCTTGCATTAGATGATGTTGAGCAATTATGTTCTGGATGTGCCATCTGACACTTTATATAAGGCTAAGAATCATGCACTAAACGTTAAGGAGTGAAGAACATAAGAAAAGTTACAACAAATTGTATATGTATGGGTATGTTATAAGGGAAAGGAATTCAAGATCCTATGCTTTACTGAGCACCATTAGACAGTCCAAACATGAATGTGTCAGCTCACTTAAGTAGATTTTTTCTTAGTTCAGTGCTAAAAAAAAGAGGATACTTAGATGGTTGTAGGCCATTTAAAAGGATAGATGGCTGTCATTTTAAAGGGCTCTATAGGGGCATCCTTATGTTTGCAATTGCATTGGATACAAATACTGAAGTGTATCCATTAGCAATAGATGTTTGTGAGAAATAAGAGGATCAGACTTGGGGTTGGTTTATTGGGTTGTTACATGAATATGTGAGGGTGTATAAGAGACGAACAATCTGTTTTATGTCTAATAGACAAAAGGGAATTGGACGTACTCTTGAGCAGTGGTGGCCTAATTATATCTATAGGTTTTAAGCTAAGCATATCCTAGAGAGTATGATGAGCAAATTTAAAATTGATTATTTGAGGAAAATGTATTGGCTAACAACCAAAAGTCCAAATGAACTAAACCTCTTAATAAGGATGAAAAAAATTAAAGAAACATCACAAAATACTTTCAAATACCAGATAAAGATGCCAATGGAACAAGGGGTAGTCCATGCATTTGATCATGAGACAAAAACAATCATAACACTAATAACCTAGTAGAGACTTTCAATTCATTGCTGAATCCAGCTCGGGTTCTACTTATGTTGACCATGTTGAAAACTATTAGGAAGCACCTCATGAAACGTACTAAGAAAGATAAGAGATGGCCATGCAATGGAAGGGAAACATACCACCAACCATTCAAAACAATTACAAAAGATAAGACAATCGGAAAGGAGTTTAGATCCTTTACAGTGTGGTTAGTGGGCTTTTGAAGTGATGAATAGTGATAAGACAATTCACCATAGAACTTAATGAGTTGCACTATGATTATGGTTACTGGGCTACTATATAGGCATGCACTTGCATGCATTGGCAAGAAGAGGCTTGGTGTTGAAAGTATATGAGCCATTCCAAGAAAAGGGATGCAAATGTGCAAACTTATTCCTACTTTATGCAACATATTCCAGATGAGCATCTATGACCAGATGTGGAATTTGCAAGCATTCTACCACTCAAGAAAACTAGAAGGGCTGGTAGACCAAATGTGTCAAGAAGGAGAGGAGAAAGAGAGTCCTTAGAGCAGTTGGGTTTGGATGCACGATTTATCAAGAGGGGGACACAATAGGAGGACATGTCCAAACAAGGACAATGTTCCTCCACCAAAGAAATTGAAAATGGTAACTTGTTATATTTATTTATTTTTTTATTTCCCATCAAACTTAATTTTTATATTCTAATTTTGTTTCTCAAAAGCATATAGTCTGCTAGCACCTCTATAGCAATCAGAAATCGTGATAGGAGATCAACTACCTAAAACATCAACTTTCAAGTAAGATAGATTATTCAAGCTTACATTACATTTGTCCAATGAAATCTCACATTTGCAACTCCCTGTATCAAGTTGGGAGCAGTTGAACACAACCAACAATATTTGCCCAATCCATGCCATTAAGATCCACCAACTTTGAAGTAACTATTATAAGAGTTCCATCAAGTCACGAACTATTTATTCCGCACACCTATATTGACCCACGTCTATTGTCGGTGGCTCATTACAACCTCCAATCAACAGAGAGGCCCAAACACAGCCTACAAATCATCAAAAAGAATCCCAAACACAACCTTCAAACTTGCAAAGATCTAGGTTAATAGAGTATGATATGATAGGATATGATTACATATGCATCCTTAATAAAAAATGACTTGACTTGGGATATGTAAATGAATGTCTGTAGATTCTATGTTTTTTTAGTTCTTAGTCAGTAGGTCAAGGAAATGCATCTCAACCATTCACTCCTAATGCATCATTGCTTTCTTAAGGAATATAAGGTGAGTTCATATATTGATACACTAGGATTTTAGTTTGGTTGTTTATTGATGCAATTTTATAATTATAATGAAACTTCAGTTTCATGTACCTTTTTATGTCAAAACAGGATGTCATGAGGCTGCACCTCATTAATGTGCTTGGACAATTTGGGATAATACGCAGAAGCAGTAGTAATTTTTATGTTTAACTATGCAATAATTGTGAATGGTTTCGTAATTTAGATTGAACACATGTGCAATTTGGGGTAATTTCATTTGTTTGGGTGTATGAACACATCTGTAGTACTTTTATTATTTAGGTTGAATTGTTTTATTTGGTATGACAGTTTGAAATTTTATTCGGTGTATGGTGTATGAACATATGCCGGATTTTTGGATGAATGGTTTTATTTGGAATGACATTTGAAGTTTACTTTAATATGGATACTTTGGATGTTTATAAAAAGATACAAAATTATGCCTTGGTTTTTTTGTCTTAGATAACATCACAAATAACATATTCAAACCACTAAATGCTATATTGATAAAAATTAATAATTTCATCTTCTCTTGTGTGATTTCCATCATACTCAATCTCATTTTAGAAAAAAAATTTTATGAGACATTGAGTTAACGTATTATACTGATGTTAGTGTGATATTTAATAACAACATAACACATAATATATCTTTTTAATTAAAAATTTTCTAGTAAGGAGGAAAGAAACCAACATTGATTTTTTTTTTTTAAATTATATTATGTGTCACACCAACATCAGCATATCACATTAACTTAACGTTTCATGGAAGATTTTTTCCTCTTTTCGAACATTTGATGATCGTTGTGATCCCTTCTTGCATAACACTATTATTTTCTGTTGCATTATCCTCATGGTGAGTCCTTTGAGAATATTCATTTTCATTAGGAGCCCATAAAGACTAATTTTTGCATTTGTCATGTCTCATATGAGAAATATAATTTACTTGGATTTTTTTTTCCCAATTCAAAAATCTTGATACCAATGTTGCTTTCGCAATAACCTCACGTTTCTTGAATGTAATAATACCACCATTTATTTCATTATTTGAACTAGAAGATCTTTCCATATCCACCACCAAATATTTGTGAAGATTAAAAACAGTTGAATAAAGAAATATTGAGATCAAACTATAAGAGAAGGGCCTATAGATCAAATAAAAATTGAACAAAGAAGTTTTGAGAAAACAAAAAAATTTGTACAAAACAAATGCTCCGAGTGGCCTTTATATAGGCTTTGTGGGGAGGCAAAATGTAACAATTCATCACCAACGGTAACATTGTTTAGTTAGGTACAATATTGTTTTGTTTTGTGTAATTTTTTCTTCCTCATTTTCAAACTCGAAATTACAATATTGTCCATAAAGCTTCATAAACACCTCTCGCTTTCCTGACTTAGTTGTCATTTACATATTATTTTATTATGTAATTTCATCAAGAGAAAATTACAAAAATAACCCTCTTTGAGGCTGGCGTAGATAAAAACAACATTTTTTTGAAATTTCTTCTTTTATCAAGTATATTTTTGTTCAAAAACAGTTATTTTTCCAAGATTTTGAAAAAAATTTTAATGTTCAACTTAAACCTAAAAAGAATCATTT